>JBBPBX010005101.1:11976-35939 GCA_038048925.1 Garcialebias charrua
TGAGCATACTGCATATTACATTTTGTGTTCGTTCGGTCGCTGTACATTTTGGTTATGTAGGTGTAGTGATACACCTAATCTCTGATATTGTAGGCTTGACCTCCAAGTACACCTCTCTGCATCTCTTTGAAACTCTAAGTGTTACACCTTCTTGAAGCCCTCAAGGAGACGAGTGGACACTATTTTGGTTAACAATTATTATGAATTAATGGACACTAATTAATCAGATTGAACTTTCTTTTTAATGTGTGTTAATTCAGAATTGATCTACAGTATATTTTGTCATTTTAATGATGATCTGTTACTTGCATGAGTTTGACCTTTCTGGTTTTATTTCTGCAGAGCAAGCAGGCTCTGATTCTAAGACACAGTTCAGGGTAAACGTAAAGGCTGTTCACTTCCTTCTCTGTTTTGTCTATGAAGTTAGCCATAATATTCTCTGTGCTCACAGGCCAGTCCATCTGGCCGTTTATGTAAACAGTTTTCCTGTTGTCCTTCAGAGACCATTCTGCCTATGAGATGAAAACCCATCTCTTATTTTGTTAAAACCAGCCAGTAGTCATTAAGGAGGTGGGTCAGACCCCGCCTCCCATATAAAGGTCATTTCCTGCATTTTTCTTTAGTGCTTTTGGGGAGAACTAGCTCACAACCTGCTTCTCTCCTCTGGGAAAGCTGGAGACGCTCCGGTCATTGTGTCAACTCGACCCACGTCTCAGCTGGAGTCACGGCAAAGCCTTGCTGTGCCTCGAAACACTCATTTCTGAAAGAATTTGTTTTCGGAAGTTTTATTTTGAAAGTCAGTCAGCGCGCTTGACCTTTGTTCCCTGCCGAGGGAGGCGAGTTTCCTCGTATCGTGAATCAGCCACACACGCTGAAGTTCCAACTGGACGGCCGTTGGACAAACTCATCCACGTGTTGAGTCCATTACATTTCTCCACTCTTATCTCCAAGAGACAAACCGCCAACAGGTAACGAGTCGTGGTGTGCTTGAACATGCGGGAGCCCAGCAGTCTGCTCGGGTGGGGGAAAAAGTGCCACCCTGTCTGCTCAAAATAATCAACTTCGGTTAACTTAGCTTTCACTTTATTTCTTCCTCCTATTTCTTATTTTTCATAAGCTATTAATCTGTCAAGTAATGTGCCAACAGTAAAGTTCCTAACTGTCTGTTTGTTTTAATTTGAATTCTTGTCAACGTAGTTATTAAATCAGAGCTAATATCGATACAAATGTTTAATGTAATTTTTGTGATAGTTTCAATAAAAGGTCTATTTTCTGGTAGACCAACATAAGTTGAAGTCTCTTGTGAAGTTACATTTCTGGCTAATTACAGTAAAAGCAATTTAGTACCGGAAAAAGGAAGAACTCGCGAATTGGTGGCACGTTTGTGGAGATAAACTCTGCTCAGACCTACGCATCTAAAATATAGGTAAGTCAGTAAACTGACCAGTAAGTCCTATATCTCTACAATAATGGTGGCCCAGTAAGTGTTTAAATACCTTACAGCACATTATTAGTTACATTTTGGTGGCTCGTCCGCGTTCCTAGAACGGTTATTAAGTTGTTTTGTGTAGCTTATTGTCACGGTATTTGTTAGCATAGTCTGTATCCTAGTTTTGGACTTATGGAATAGTTTTGGCTGGTGGGTGTCAGAGATTGCTAATCGTGGCATTGTCTGGTGCGTTTGCCGTTAGAATTATTTTTTCTTTCACATTCCAACGTATGCTTGAAGCTGCGGATTAATGTTTTGTCTGTGTTTGTGAGATGTTTTATTACGTGTCGGGAGGCTGCGTGCATTTTTTCGTTTTGTGACCGCCGTGTCACCTCTGCTTCATTTTATTACATCTGCGGTTTGCTGTTGAAGGTCTGTTTCACTCATTTGCTGCTCCATTTTTACCTAATCTGTTACAACGTGTTGTTAGTTGTGAGGTTCGATTGGACCCTCTCAGCTTAGACCGGACGGGATCTGGTTCCGAGTGACGTAAAGTCCGTTGATGTACACAGTTAGCGTGTTGCCTTCTCTGGAAGGCGTGGGGGTAGCCTGGATGTGATTGGGCTCGTTAGCAGTATTTTCTGTGGTGTATTCTACGTTTATTTTGTGATAGTGTGTCTAGAACTCTTTGGGTCGAGCTAACGTTAGCATTAACGAGCATCTAACGAGCTGCAGGTGCGCTGCTCTGCTGGCGACCCGGACTCGTGCGCTACTTCTGCCGCTGTTGTTTAATCATCTTTTATTTTATTTATTTTTTCTTTTTTTAATCTTGCCTATCTTTTGGAGTGACTGTGTTTGAGCATTTTGTAGCACGATGGCATCATTTATACAAAAACTGCTCCTGGCGCTCATCGTCTTAAAACTTCTGCATACGTGTCAAACTTTTCCACATGAGGAAGGCCATCTTCTCACTTACTCCAGTGACGCGTTGCTTTCTCTTCGCCCTGCTTCAACTACACCGCCTGCGAACCTGCCTGAATCGGTGAGAATTAAACCACCAGGAGGACGACTTCGACGGAAGAGAGGCAGAAGGGGAGGAGTACGGCAACGGCTCCGCCGACGAGGCAGTCGGCCACCTCTGCCCAGCATTTTACTCTGCAACGCACGCTCTCTGAGGAGTAAGATGGATGAGCTCCGCATTAACGCCAAGGTATGCTTTGAGTACCGGGAGTCCTGCATGCTGGTGATCACGGAGACCTGGCTCAAATCTGACATCCCTGACTCTGTTATCGAGCTGGAGGGGTTCTCTGCTGTTCGGGCGGACCGTAATGAGAACTCGGGGAAGAGCCGCGGAGGAGGCATCTGCGTGTACGTCAGTGAGTCCTGGTGCAGAAATCACACTGTGAGGGAAACCATATGCAACTCAAATGTTGAGCTGCTGTGTCTCTCTTTGAGACCCCATTATCTTCCCAGGGAGTTTGGCAACATTTTAATTTGTGCCGTTTACGTCCCTCCCAGCGGCAACGCTGCACGGGCAGCAGCTCAAATTGCAGACTGTGTCCAGGATCAACTGACCCGCTCACCTGGAGCTCCTGTTTTTATAATGGGGGATTTTAACAGCTGTAAATTAGAGTTATCCCTCCCTGGGTATGAACAATTTGTTAACTGTGCCACCCGGGACAGCAGAGTTTTAGACAAATGCTATGGTAACATAAAGAATGCATATTGTTCTAAACCAAAACCTCCCCTCTCTAACTCTGACCACAATACAGTGCATCTAATCCCTACATACAAAACTATGCTTAAAAGGAACAAACCACAGCTCAAGACAGTATCTGTGTGGTCCGAAGACAGTATTGAGACTCTAAAGGGCTCTTTTTTATGCACAAACTGGGACATTTTTAACAAACTGGAGATTAATCTTGCTGTTGAAACAATAACCGATTACATAAAGTTCTGTGTTGATTGTGTGGTTCCAAAAAAGGTGGTTAAAGTATATCCAAATAACAAACCTTATATAAATAAAGAAGTTAAGAACTGTATTAACCGCAAGAAAATAGCTTTTAAAAAACAGGACTATACAGGGTTGAAAATAGTGCAAAAAGAACTCGACCAAAGACTGAGAGAAGCTAGGAACAAACATAGGGACATTATGGAGAAGAACTTTGCATTGAAGGATCCAAAAAAGTTATGGGACTCTATGAAAACAGCAGTCAATATGACTACAAAGAGAAAGTGTCTCATCACAGATGATGATCTTAAAAAAGCTAATGAGCTCAACAATTTTTTTATGAGGTTTGAAACACAAGATCCTACTTCAAAGTGTGATGAAGTTCTTCAGTCCATTGATCTTGATGATTCCTGTACCCAACTGGAAGTTAATCCTTACAAAATTCAGGCACTGTTTAGTGGAGTTAGTAAAAATAAATCTGCTGGTCCTGATGGTATTTCTGCCTTTCTTTTAAAAACCTGTGCTGAAGAGCTCACTCCAGTCTGGTGCCCTATTTTTCAGCAATCACTTGACCAACATACGGTTCCTTCTTTTTGGAAGAAGTCAATTATTATTCCGATCCCCAAGAAATCAAGTCCATCTGAGAATAATGACTATAGACCAGTGGCACTGACATCAATAGTTATGAAGTGTTTTGAGAAATATGTTGCGTCCCTCTTGAAATCAGAGATAAACCCTGGTCTTGATCCTTTCCAGTTTGCTTACAGACAGAGACGGGGTACAGATGATGCTATTAATGGCATCACACACCTAACTCTTAAACATCTTGAAAACCCAAAGGCCTACGCCCGTCTTCTGTTTATAGATTTTAGCTCTGCTTTTAATACCGTACAGCCTCACCTGCTTATTAAGAAATTACAGCAGATGAATCTTAACCCTCTTCTTATTAAATGGTTTTATTCTTTTTTAACAAAAAGATCACAGCTTGTTAGAGTCAATAAAACCTTATCAGAGCCAAGGTCCATCAGCACTGGGGTTCCCCAGGGCTGCGTTACCTCTCCTGTCCTCTTCACCATTTACACAAATGATTGCATCAGCAGCTGCCCCGGGAATTATGTTTTTAAATTCTCTGATGACACTGCTATTCTCAGCTTGCTGCATGAGGATATGGACTCCTCATCATATTTTAATGAGGTTCAATCATTTGTTCAATGGTGTGATGACCACCACCTTATTATTAATGCCAGGAAAACAGAAGAGATGCTGATTGACCCCAAGTCTTTGGGTGATAATCTCCCACTTTTTATTCACAACCAGAAAATAAACCAGGTCTGTTCTTACAGATATCTGGGCGTCCACCTAGATAATCTGTTCAAGTGGGAAATTCATGTTAACATGTTGTGCTCCCGTCTACAGCAGAGACTGTACTTTTTACGCAGACTCAGAGTCTTTGGGGTTAACAAGAAGCTCATGTTTTTATTCTATCAGGCCGTACTGGAAAGCATCATTAGGTTTGGGATGTCAGCGTGGTATGGCAATCTTTCTGTGCAACTTAAATCTAAACTTCATCGTATGGTACAAACTGCAATGAAGGTGATAGGAAGAACTGATAACTTCTCCCTGCAGTCTATCTATGATGAGTCTGTCCTCAGACTAGCACGGAGGGTACTGTCTGACCCCGCTCACATCCTGAACTCACAATACGAACTGTTACCATCTGGCAAACGGTTTAGAGTCCCTGCTTTTAGACTTAACCGATTTAAAAATTCTTTTATCCCCACATCGATCAGATTGTTAAATAAAGTAGGTATATAGTAAGTTTTCCATGATGCTGCTGATGCTCTGGTCTGATTGTTGTTTCATTTACTGCTGGATGTATGTGGGAATGTGCAATATGTGTTTTTATTGAGCATTGAATAGTCTTATTGAGCAATGTGTGTTTTTAAAGCAATGTGTTTTTAACTGAGCAATAGGTTTTTATTTTATATGCTTTTAAATTTGTATTGTGTTCATGTGACTGTATTGTTGGCAGAAGTGTTGTTTGGCGTACGATGTCCAAGACAAATTTCCCCTTGGGGACAATAAAGTATATATCTATCTATCTATCTATCTATTACCGAGGCAAGATGGCTGCTTAAAGCGCTGTGATTGGTCCATCGTGTGTCGTGTTCAAAAAAGTTGGTTCTGTAGACTGTGGTTGTCAGATTCATTTTTGCACACATTTCTGACAGTTTATCTGTGTTGTTTGAGTTCTATGCACGTGATATCGTCGAAGACTGGCTTAACCACGGTGTTTTGCGATATTTATGACTGTTTTAGAACGTTGAAAAGTCCATTCCACGCTCTTGTTCGATCGACCGCAGGTCCATGAACACAACGCTCGAACGGCCCGTCACACGTGGGTGGCGTTAGGGTTAGAAGACACAATTTCCCATGAACACTTGGGTTTTAGAACTACAGTTCTGTCTTCGCTGTGATTGGTCGGTTACCTTGTAAGTGTTGACGTTTGCGGGGTGGGGGAGCCCACTCCTCGTCAACTTTCACTTCGGTAAACCTGCTCTTACAGGCTTCATGCTTGTTTGTCCATTGCTGTCATTGAAAAGACTGTTTAAACGCTGTGTTTTTGAGATTTTAATGGGTTGATTGAGTCAGTTGCTCTGAGTCTGCCGATCGCCATGTGACAGGGTCACGTGACACCGGGTGCTGCAACTGCTTTATGGGTCCGACCTTATTTCTTTTAAACGTAGTTTAAAAGGTTTCACAGTTCAACCGATTTTGCTCACATGATTTCGTTTTTGTGAGCCTGGGGTTCTAAAGCTATATCACGTAACAGATCTGTCTGATTGATGCTTTTCATCCGTTGTTAGATGTCTGTGTGGGCTAAAAGCTGCAGCTTCGCTCACGGGTGATAAGAGCGCCTCTATAGAGGTCAGATAGAGAAATTGCAGTCGTTGTGATAAAACTTATCCAGCGCGACAACCCCATCTGCTGGTTACTTTGGAAGACGCAGTCTTCCTGTAATTTGTACATGTTGAATGTTCCTGTTTTTGAATAGAGTACATTTTGAAATGTTGAGGACACAGCACCCCTTCATTTGATTTTCACATATAATCAAATGTTGATGGCAGAACAGTTACACAGATTTAATACAGACATGTCTGCTTTTTGATAAACTTGACACTTTTATCATAAATTCTGTGCAAAACAAGCTGTCTGTCCCTGTTTATTTTAAACTGCATGTTTAAAATGACACAGATGAGGCATTTTTTGTCTTGATTCTCACAGAAATCACACAATAATAGCCGACCTTGATGGTCGTCTCATGGGTTGACAAATTAATAAAAATCACTGATTTTTATTTGATCTCACATCTTGAACTCCATGTTGACTGCCGCAGGTATCACATGGTGAGACTGCACACTGTGCAATAGGACCCACTTTACTTGATTTTTCACAGAAAATAAGTACAAAGATGGACGTTCAAACAGGTGCATCACCTGATGGGGCCTCCTCTTTTATCGCACGTAGATGGACATCTGCTTCAGCGTATGCTAATTACTTAGCTGCGGTGGAAGTCTGTCAGGATAAGTGGGAAAATCCCCTGTCGTTCTGCGACAGGCTGATGTCTGTCTACTCCGGTGGCAAAACTGTCCCTGGACTAGAGGAGGATGAGGAGTTTAAAGGTCTTTTCATTAAGAATCTCATGCCTTTCCAGAAGAAATGTGTTCGCTTCCATGTTAATTGCAAAGAGAGTACCATGGCAGAAATTAAACAATGTGCTATGGAAATTTTTGACATGCCCGAACGGCGGAATACACCTTCAGTGGTGTGCCCAAGTCAAAAGGTCACATCCCACTCGCAGGAAATAGAAGAGGTTCCCTCTCCTACAGAGTGCGAGAGTATACATGTTTTTCATGATAACAAACCACAGATTGTGTCCAGCTGGAACGGTGACTCTGATCGGTTCACGGGGAGTTCTGAACCCCCTGCCCCTCAGGTCGAGAACCCTGAGATGAGCAATGGACCACAAAAGGTAGGTGTTCGCTCTCTAGGTGAACCAAGATGGTTCAGATCGAACCAAAAGAGTCCTCACCTAGGTCTCACAGTGGGTGAACTTCGAGAGAAGTTGATGTCTGGGAACCGTGAACCTTTGAAAAATGGTCTGTCCCGACATGTACCCCCGAGAAGCGGCCCTCCTGCCCCTGCCACTCGAGCTGCACAGCTCGAGACATGCAATGAGTCACACATGCTCCAGATTATGGAAACGGCGCCTCCGCGCGTGGACGTGACTGAGGTTGTGAGTTGTTTGTCAAATGTTTGGAATGTTACAGTGGTTGACCAAGCTGACACAACGTGTGGTGTTGTCCTTGATGATAACACAAACAACGTTGTTCAACCTGATGAAGCGATGCGTAGCACTGCCTATTGCAACGACTTAGTGCACACAGTTGACAACATCATCAACATTGACAAAGCTGCAGACAGCAAACAAATTGCTGATGATGAGCATCCTGAAAATCAAGATGCTGACAGCAAACAATATGCTGAAAATCCACATCCTGAAGGTCATGAGGCAGACAGCCATCATGATGCTGACAGCGACGATGATTACACAGACAGAGTCACACGTACACAGAAACGTGTGAAAAAACCTGAATGGTTTCTGTGTAACTTTATAAAAAGGGGGATAGCTAAGAGAGCTTACCTGCCACTCACATTGGAAGGGGTCCTCGCGCAAGAAGCACTCCTGGTTTGCGGCTCAGACGTGTCTACCATGTCAGCCGAACTGTTTGAGGAGCTAAGGACCGCCGCTAACGATGTTGACAGGCAAATACCCTTTGTGAAATACACTTATGGTGAGCAACAGGGCCTCGCAAAGACGAGAACAACCCTAATAGCCATGGTTCACATGCAGATTGGCGAAATGTCACTATACCACCCGGTATATGTGTCTGAACTTGACTCACTCCAGACTCCATTTGTGGTTGGCCAAGATTTTATAAATCGCTTTGAAGCGATTATAAATTATGGCAATCAGACAATGTGGGCTACAGTGAGCAGTCCACTGCCAATCGTGGTGCCTCCCCAAGGTCAGGACACTGACTGTCTAACAGCAGGTACCGCTGTGGCCACAATGGATTCCCCAACCGAGACCACAAGCCCGGTAAGTGAACCTTCAAATACAGGTGAGACAGAGGAGACTCGACAGTTGGACCAGGCTCTGGCCCATCACGAGGACCTCCTCTGCGAGCTAACACCTTCAGCACTCACTGAACACTACCTACCACCAGTAGAATAAGGTGTGAAGATCCAAGGGTCCCACACCGATGACGCTGTACTGTCCTATGGGACAGGTAATGCGGCAAACAGCCAAGCTTTCAGTGAAGTCTTGGTTCAAGGACATCTGAGTCCTGAGAGTGACAGTCTACAACACGCTGACAGTCACTTGGGCTTCTTTGTTACAGATTTTGAGGACCCCTCCTCAAACAAAAGGGGGGCAGACTCACACTTCCTACCACGGGTAGAGGACGGTGTAGAGATCCGAGGATCACACACCGGGAACGATGTGCTGTCCTCTGGGACAGGTAATTCAGTTATCAGCCAAGCTTTCCATGAAACCTTGGTTCAAGAGCATTTGAATCTAGAACTACTCAGAGATGACATAGTTTTTACAGACTCAAAGGGCACCTCTTCATTCATGAAGTGGGAAGACATACATCACAACGACAGAGACACGCCTGCGACGGCGCCGACAGTTGTGACACACCTGAATTACGCAGAAAGAGGTGGACGTACAGAGATACGTTGGCCTAAACAAACTCTGATAGACAAACTATCTACACTTGGACTAAGCCCCTCTGTTTGTAACTGGGTCTTAGACTTCTTAACAAACAGACCACAGTCCGTGAAGATCCACAACCTCTCATCCTCCACCATCACCCTCAGCACTGGCTCTCCTCAAGGATGTGTGCTGAGCCCTCTTCTGTTCACTCTGCTCACATATGATTGTACAGCCACACATCCAGGCTGTCATATTGTAAAGTTTGCAGATGATACAGCGGTGGTGGGATGCATCACAAACAATGATGAGTCCAGCTACAGACAGGAGGTGGAACACCTGGAGAGCTGGTGCAAAGAGAATAATCTTCACATGAATGTGAAGAAGACAAAGGAGATGATTGTGGACTTCAGAAGGAACAAACACACCCACACCCCACTGAACATAGGTGGATCTGCGGTGGAGGTGGTCTCCAGCTACAAATACTTGGGTGTACACTTGAATGATAACCTCAGCTGGAGCAACAACACCACCAGCCTGATCAAGAAAGGTCATCAGAGACTCTACTTCCTCAGACGGCTGAGACGAGCTGGTCTGAGCAGCCCAGTTCTCACCTCCTTCTACAGGTGTGCAGTGGAGAGCATCCTGTGCTCCAGCATCAATGTGTGGCATGGAGGCTGCACAGTTGCAGAGAGGAAAGCTCTACAGAGAGTGGTGAAGGCTGCACAGAAGTCTGTTGGAGTCAGTCTCCCCACCATCACAGACATTTACACCTCCAGATGCAGGAAGAGAGCCACCTGCATCATGAAGGACCACACTCACCCAGCACACTCACTCTTTGCCCCACTCCCCTCAGGACGGAGGTTGAGAAGCATCAGATGTAGAACCACTAGACTGAGGAACAGCTTCTACCCTGAGGCTGTCAGACTCATGAATAAATAAATAATGGGAATGATCACTGCAAAATATCACATCATGCTGATGCCGATCTGTTTCTTGTTGCTGTGTTCATCTGTGACCATCTGCTCATAAAGACTTGTGTTCGTGCTGCTGTTTATAATGATGTTTTCTCTCTACATTAGGGCTTAGTGTATTACTAGCTGATGTTTCTCTTAGATAATCCTAGATGTTATTACTGTTTTTCTCTTGCATTTGTTGTTGGATGCAACTGGGACCCCGTGTACATAATCTCGTTTTCATCACATGTACCACATGCGGTGCAAATGACAATAAAGACTCTCTGACTCTGACTAAACCTGTAAGGTTCCTGTATAAGGTGCCCAATAAACTGCGCGAACAGCTTAAAGTCAAAGTCAAAGTCAAAGTCAAAGTCAACTTTATTGTCAGATCTGCAATATGTACAGTACAGGACATACACAGGACCGAAATTGCGTTTCTCTCAGTCCCTCGGTGCAACAGTAAACATCTAAACATTGAAACACTGAAACATATAATAATAGACATAAGCATAAAATAGTAAAACTAACACTGTCCTGAGTTTTTTGCATAGTGGTATAAGAGTATGAAAATTTACACCAACTCTAAAACTAAAACATTAAACATTTAATGAACATAATATTGTCCTGAGTTTTTGCATACTAGTATAAAAAAAGAGTATAAAAAGTATAACTAAAATAAACTAAAGGTTTCTAGCATTGACATTTGCAAAGTGGCAAAGCAGCGTATGAGTCAATGTACACAGTATATGTATGAGGTAGTAGTTGATGTTGTTATAGAGGCAAAAAGTGGCATATGCAGTAAGGCACATTGGGCATCCCTAAATAAGACCTAAATAAGACCGTTCAGAGCACACTGTATATGTACCAGCAGTGTTAAACTAAACAAAGGCATCCTAACTTGTGCCCATGGACGGACGTCCACACCCGTGCGCATGGTCCCTCATGACCACAGGGGGGTGATGTTAGGTCATGCCCATGTCAAGGACAAAAATTTCAATAACCCCACAAATGACAAAGATCTCGCAAACTCACAGACTTCATGGGAAAATAAGGTCGTCCAAGCACAAGATAGTGAATAAACTAAATAGTTTAAACTATACTAGTTGCGAAAAGAAACCATTCCAACTAGAACTTAGAACACAAAGTGTAAAACTCACAACGAGGTTTAACTGTAACAACAGTTGTAAATCCACAGGTTTTAATCCAACAATTGTTAGAAAGCTAAGCTCTATCTGTTTGTGTTTCCTTAGGACCACGATGAAACTGCTCCTATTAATCCTCGCCTTCTTGGGACTCGTCCAAGTTGGGCAACTCGAGGTTGTAACCCTCGGACCTACCTCAGGAATCAGTCTTCGGGATCAACCCGGACTGCTCATCGCAGATTGTCGTCTGTATAGCCAGAAGGTCTTTCTTCGCTTTGATCCCCAAACCGTGATCCAACAGCACGTTACAATCAAAGAGGAGTGGCTCGACAAATCGTGGTACACTTACCCAATCGAGGACGCAAAAGGACAAATCCGACACATGTTAAAGCAGCTACATAAGTACACTCTCACACAACAGGAGCTGAGTGGAAAACCTCTGAGAGAGAAGCGTGGCATTGGATTGCTCCTCCTCGCCGCCTCTCCTCTCGGATCTCTTTTCAGTTTAGGCATGTCCGCAGTCAACACTGTCAGCATATCATCCCTAAGACAACATGTTAATGAAATGCAACATGAGTTCCCAAAGATCCAAATACAGATGAATCAACAACAAGCTCAGTTTACCCAGGTGACCAAAACTCTTAGACAAACTGTCTTAGTGCTGAACACTCACACCCAAAGAATACAGGTCCTTGCACAAACGGTAAATGAACTAAAACTTAAGGTAGAATGGGAATACACCATCATGCACCTGATAGATAGGGTCCTTTCTGACATGCTTAGAGATATCAGCTCATCAGTTGATGCACTAGCCACTGGCAGAATTCCACCCTATCTCGTCTCAATGCAGATGGTAACAGACATCCTTACCTCCGCTACAGGCGAACAAGTAAGGTCAATCCAGGCTCACCTAGCTTTCGCTCTCGGTAGCGCGATCCCGATTTATGTCAACCACGTAGCGGGTGAATTTGCGTTCCTTATCAATCTACCCATCATTCCATCAAACGGCATCTATAGGCTGAAAGACGTCATTAATGTCGGTAACTAGCACTGTGAAAACCATGTAAAAATTAACACTCCAAAGGTGATTGCTTATCGCGACAGTGACCCCTCAATCTACTTGGTTCCAAACCTCCTGATGTGTGTTCTCACACACGAGATACACTACCTGTGTACGAGCAAGCCTTTCATTCTGAATAAAGGCACGGGCATTTGCGGTGTCACACCCGTTCCAGATAACTCAAAATGCCCAACGACCATGACTCCGCGACGCCAGGTTACGACCGCTAGCGCGGAAATAGTTGGGTCACGTTGGTTAGTCAATGTTCCCCAAAGAACCGCAACGATGGTGTACGACCACCAACCCGCGGCTAACAAACTTGTGACCCTCCCAGATAAAACAATGTGGATCAGTGTCCCCGAAGGTACAACTGTACACATTGGTGAACTGACGCTCTACCACCTCCATACGGATCAGTGGGAATCTACTCTGGAAGATTCCGAGTGCTTCTCAAACATGAGCTTAGAGATAGACCCTAAAACAATTGAACAACTCTGTTTCGAAGGAACTAAAGTCGTCGACGTCGAACCGATTAATAAAGTTCTCAGGACGCTCAAGTCAGACACTACGATACCGTTTCAGCCTATCACTTATGCATGGTCTAGCGCCGACTCGCTCAATTCAGTTGTGGTAATGATCCTCTCTTTCGTAATGTGCGGGATGATTGTGTACCTACTCCGTTGCGTCCAAGCTGTTGAGGCTCGATTGGATCATTATGAGGCCCAACAGGGTACTTCAGACCGTCAGAAACCTGACCCGAGAGGCAGGCTTGCTGGACAGAACACCCATTTGTAGTCTGACAACCAGAGTGAGTTTGTTGTTGTTTTTAGTTGCTTAATTGCTACTTTTGTGTTATTGAAGTTGTTATTGTTTTCTGAACACTCCCAGCCAAAAGAGGTTTTGATTGTTGATTAGTTGAAGACTTAAATGGATTTAACTATGCCAACATGCTGTTCATTTTGTTAAAGATCTCAATCTTTGAAGAGTCATTGTAGATCAATACTACTTAAGGTACTATAATCTACACTGACCTCCCAATCATTTAGGTAGGACCGATTCGATCGTTTCTATTCTAGATCTATTCATTTTGATGAGTCTCGCCATAGACTTCAAAATTTATAGGGAATACCAAATCTTGCGTCGTTCGTCTAAAAGACAACAGACATTTAGACCAAACTAGATTTCATTTTTTTATTTTAGTTTAACCTAAACTAAATAATGAATGGAGGAATAGTTTGAAAGAAGAGGCCTTCGTTACAGAAGCCCTCCACATTTCTATAGGTATAGATCCCTATATCTGATTTTTACAGCATTGATCCACCCCTTAATTGGTAATTGTAGCTGATCTAATCCATGATAGCTTACATACCAGGTGCATATAGGTAAGGCTTAATGTAGAATCCCAATCATAAGCCCACCTAAAACCACATAATTGCATGACACATTGAACCAGGGTGGCACCGACTGGAAGCCATCCAGCCTGCAACCTTCGATGTGGGGACCTGCTGATCCAACGTTGGTCTTCAACCTTCATCCAAGGGCCGCCTCCTCTGCTTCAATCGAGGGATCCCCTCTACATGCTGATTAAAATCCATTCTTGCTGATGAAATCACTAACCCCCATCGTTGTGGATTTACCGTTGTGGATTATAAGACTTTGTTTTCCAAGGGATCACAGACTCAGTTTTCCATGGGTTAACAGACTATGTTTTCCAAAGGATTGAAAGCTTACCGCAATGGGATTACCTACGAACAGTATGGAATTTCCAAAAACATTATGGGAGTATAATTTTGAACTTTTTTGATTTTTTTTCCCACTTGCTGGATTACATAGAGGTCAGAGACATTCGGTGGTATCCTTTCGTGTTGGAACTCATCTCCAAGGACAGGCGATGACTTCCAAAAAGGGGGACTGTAGTGATACACCTAATCTCTGATATTGTAGGCTTGACCTCCAAGTACACCTCTCTGCATCTCTTTGAAACTCTAAGTGTTACACCTTCTTGAAGCCCTCAAGGAGACGAGTGGACACTATTTTGGTTAACAATTATTATGAATTAATGGACACTAATTAATCAGATTGAACTTTCTTTTTAATGTGTGTTAATTCAGAATTGATCTACAGTATATTTTGTCATTTTAATGATGATCTGTTACTTGCATGAGTTTGACCTTTCTGGTTTTATTTCTGCAGAGCAAGCAGGCTCTGATTCTAAGACACAGTTCAGGGTAAACGTAAAGGCTGTTCACTTCCTTCTCTGTTTTGTCTATGAAGTTAGCCATAATATTCTCTGTGCTCACAGGCCAGTCCATCTGGCCGTTTATGTAAACAGTTTTCCTGTTGTCCTTCAGAGACCATTCTGCCTATGAGATGAAAACCCATCTCTTATTTTGTTAAAACCAGCCAGTAGTCATTAAGGAGGTGGGTCAGACCCCGCCTCCCATATAAAGGTCATTTCCTGCATTTTTCTTTAGTGCTTTTGGGGAGAACTAGCTCACAACCTGCTTCTCTCCTCTGGGAAAGCTGGAGACGCTCCGGTCATTGTGTCAACTCGACCCACGTCTCAGCTGGAGTCACGGCAAAGCCTTGCTGTGCCTCGAAACACTCATTTCTGAAAGAATTTGTTTTCGGAAGTTTTATTTTGAAAGTCAGTCAGCGCGCTTGACCTTTGTTCCCTGCCGAGGGAGGCGAGTTTCCTCGTATCGTGAATCAGCCACACACGCTGAAGTTCCAACTGGACGGCCGTTGGACAAACTCATCCACGTGTTGAGTCCAGACACTTCTCCACTCTTATCTCCAAGAGACGAACCGTCAACAGGTAACGAGTCGTGGTGTGCTTGAACGTGCGGGAGCCCAGCAGTCTGCTCGGGTGGGGGAAAAGGTGCCACCCTGTCTGCTCAAAATAATCAACTTCGGTTAACTTAGCTTTCACTTTATTTCTTCCTCCTGTTTCTTATTTTTCATAAGCTATTAAAGCTTCAGTATGTAGCTTTTTTTATGAACATATTTCTTCACTCTGTCACTACCTCCTGACAGACTGATGTTAGCCAGGTAATCTCTGAAAAAAAATAATATTGTCCCCTTGCTTCTCCAGGTGGTAAATAAGCATTTCTAAAAAGAAAAGGTGACCCGCCATTTTCCAGCCAATAAAAACAGAGTTTGTAACCAGCCAATAAAAACAGAGCTTGAATTTGAATCAGCCAATAAAAACAGAGCTTGAATTTGAAATTCAACAGACCACAAGGGGGCAGAGCCACATATGGCTCTGAGGGGGAGGGATCAGAATGCTTTGCCTGTTGAAAATATTTCTAAGTGCTGCAGTTCTACAGAAACTGCATACTGAACCTTAATCTGTCAAGTAATGTGCCAACAGTAAAGTTCCTAACTGTCTGTTTGTTTTAATTTGAATTCTTGTCAACGTAGTTATTAAATCAGAGCTAATATCGATACAAATGTTTAATGTAATTTTTGTGATAGTTTCAATAAAAGGTCTATTTTCTGGTAGACCAACATAAGTTGAAGTCTCTTGTGAAGTTACATTTCTGGCTAATTACAGTAAAAGCAATTTAATACCGGAAAAAGGAAGAACTCGCAAATTGGTGGCACATTTGTACAGATAAACTCTGCTCAGACCTGCACATCTAAAATATAGGTAAGTCAGTAAACTGACCAGTAGGTCCTATATCTCTACAATAATGGTGGCCCAGTAAGTGTTTAAATACGTTACAGCACATTATTCGTTACATAGGCCACCGTACAGCAAGCTAGTTAGCCATCTCCCTTTATCTGAATGGAGCCTGCTAGCATGGAGCAGGAGGACAGTGCGATTCAACCCGCTCCTTCGTCTTTAAAAATCCTTTCAGATCCTACAATGTTCTGAGGGAAGACAGAGCTTAACAAGAGAATGGTTGTTTGCAATAAGTGTAAGATAAAATTACGGTACAGTATTTTGGAAATACAATAAAATGCGCAAAAGATGAAAGCAGCCGACCAGCGAAGTTTGCTGCAAATATTTCTCTCTCCATCTCCTGCTGTATCACAAAGGATTTATGAGCAGACAGCTCAGTGGACGTTGAGGGGTTAAGGTTTATTTTTAATGTGCTGGAAGCAACATACGTTATTCCTTCATGTAGATGAAGCTCCACATAGTTCCAGCATGAAACAAGAATAACGTGGGAGAAACTCTGATGCAGCTCAAAGGTAAATTGTTTCCTCATATTCTACTAAAACTAATAGACAAGTTGTACAACAAACAATGTAATTTGTCTTTTTAACAGGTTGGAGAGACAAGATGAGACACATCGACTGGAGCCAGTTCTAAATGATACAATTTATGGTTTATAAATTACAGTTCAGAAGAGATTTTAATGTAGGTTTGCACAGGTTTTGAAATTGTGTTAAATATTTAGTAAATATACACATATATAAATATACAGGTAGTCCCCGACTTACGAAGGCCTCAACTTACGAAGTTCCGGCTTTACGAATGAACTCCGAAACCATAGCCCCGAGTTACGAGCTGGATGTGCCCTTTCGAGCGCGAAATACGGTACCTGAAGCTTTGTCATGGTGGCTAATTTACATGTTGGGAAGGGGGAGAGTGGGAGAGGAGGTGGAGTAGTGGGAGTTCTGGGTGGGGGGATGGGTGATTTTACCTTAGAACCTGGACGTGGACACCGCGCAACCGCGTGCTTTCGGGGGGGAGGGGGTTAGGGGTATGGGTGCCGTGGCAATGGAAAAATACAGTGGCGGAAGGTTACAGGTGTACTGTAACCCCCCAAAGCACAAAGGCGGAGTGATACATACTACAGGTACTTAAGCAAACGGCGCAAATGCAGCAACGTGGTTGAGTTTGGCGAACAGCGAGAGAACATTGTAGCGAGTTTATTAGCAAGTTTAGCAAGCAAACTAGCTAGCTTTTTGCTGCATCCATTGACATCACACTGACTGCTTTCATACTGAAGGAAAAAAGCACAAAGGGCAACTGCCCGCTTAGCATGTTATCTGCATCTGAACCTCCTGTTTGTTAGATCTAAAAGTATGTCTTATAATGTTGTCTAATTGCATAAACATATGTAAAACAGTTGTGAATACCTTGATTATAGAGCACTCGTGTATTAATCATATACAGTAGTGTATACGATTCAAATGAGATTAACATGTAGAACTTCTAAACGTGTGTATTTTCCTTCAATACACCTGAAAACATCTGACCTGATCTGACATGCTCTAGCTTCTTTCTGCTTCATTTGGATAACAGTAAGCACACATAACGTGTTGCCTGTGTTGTGTAAGTTAACATTAATGAAACATATGAAACATGTCTGTGTTCTTTCTAACAGTGAGACCTGCTGTGCTCCCTCCTCTCCTGCATCCATTGACATCACACTGACTGCTGTCATACACCTGAACACATCTGACCTGATCTGATATGCTCCAGCTTCTTTCTGCTTCATTTGGATAACAGTAGGCACACATAACAACATGTTGCCTGTGTTGTTTCATATGTTTCATTAATGTTAACTTACACATGTCTGTGTTCTTTCTAACAGTGAGACCTGCTATGCTCCCTCCTCTTGCATCCATTGACATCTCACCGACTGCTGTCATACACCGGAACACATCCGATCTGATCTAACATGCTCCAGCTTCTGTCTGCTTCATTTGGATAACTGTCCTGCATCCATCAACTGTACATCACAGTGACTCCAGTCATCTGCCCACTCCTGCATCCTTTTACATCCTCCTGTATCCTCCTGCATCTTCACATCAGGATCACACACTTGACCTGAACTCACATCTTACCTCTGCCTTTCTGGACTCACATGCCTCCCTTCATTCATGGTTGAACAGCTTCCATTGCTCAATGGCTAAGCCGTTCCCTCTGATCCAGGTTTGAACAGCAAAAACACCCAATAAGACTCTACCTCCACTTCAATCAAAGTAAGGGAATTTTCTTTTCTATGCTGTTTCTGTGCTGGCTGATTCTACCTTTCTAAAGTTCCTGGACTGGACACTACAGCACTGTTTTTTTATACATGATGGTTGCAACATGTTTCTGATGGATGTCACTTGTTTCTGATGGTTGCAACATGTTTCTGATGGATGCCAATTGTTTCTGAAGGTTACAACCTATTTCTGATGGATTTGACTTGTTTCTGATGGGTGTGACTTGTTTCTGATGGTTGCAACATGTTTCTGATGGATGCCACTTGTTTCTGAAGATTTCAACCTATTTCTGATGGATGTCACTTGTTTCTGATGGTTACAACATGTTTCTGATGGATGTCACTTGTTTCTGAAGGTTACAACATGTTTCTGATGGATGTCACTTGTTTCTGAAGGTTACAACATGTTTCTGATGGATGTCACTTGTTTCTGAAGGTTACAACCTATTTCTGATGGATTTGACTTGTTTCTGATGGGTGTGACTTGTTTCTGATGGATGTGACACATGGTGTCACATCCATATGGGTGTGACTTGGTTATTCAATCAAAGTAAGGGAATTTGATTTTCTACGCTGTTTCTGTGCTGAAAAAGACATTTTTTAAGTTCCTGGACTGGGCACTAAGGCACTTTTTTTAAATAGTTTTTTTTATTTTTTATTATTGAAAGTGCTGTGCAGAACAGTACTGTTGTACATTAAATACTGTACAGGTATGCGTTTATAGATGAATGAGTGTTGTAATGTGTTAGCTAACTGATTGTAAATAAAGTTATGTGCATGTTTAAGGACCAGTACCCAGCTAGCAAGCAAATGTTCAGATGACGTTCAGTGAACGTCGTCTAAAGGTCGAATGTCGAATGTTCAGGACCCAACGTTGTCTGAACGTTGCCTCAACGTTAATCCTGAACGTTAACGCTGAACGGTAACTCACTGTAAGAAAAAAAATTGGTGTAATTTCATTCAATTAGTTCTTACACCTTTGAAACTTTAATGGTTGTTATTATTTATGACCAAATCTCTATTTTTGTTTTGTTACAAAAAGTGTGCACTTCTGACATTGTCTGAACATTGCCTGAACATTGTCTGAACATTGTCTGAACATTGCCTGAACATTGTCTGAACATTGTCTGAACATTGTCTGAACATTGCCTGAACATTGTCTGAACATTGTCTGAACATTGTCTGAACATTGTCTGAACATTGTCTGAACATTGCCTGAACATTGTCTGAACATTGCCTGAACATTGTGAACATTGTCTGAACATTGCCTGAACATTGCCTGAACATTGTCTGAACATTGTCTGAACATTGTCTGAACATTGTCTGAACATTGTCTGAACATTGCCTGAACATTGTCTGAACATTGCCTGAACATTGTCTGAACATTGCCTGAACATTGTCTGAACATTGCCTGAACATTGTCTGAACATTGTCTGAACATTGTCTGAACATTGTCTGAACATTGTCTGAACATTGCCTGAACATTGTCTGAACATTGTCTGAACATTGTCTGAACATTGCCTGAACATTGCCTGAACATTGTCTGAACATTGCCTGAACATTGTCTGAACATTGCCTGAACATTGTCTGAACATTGTCTGAACATTGTCTGAACATTGTCTGAACATTGTCTGAACATTGTCTGAACATTGTCTGAACATTGTCTGAACATTGCCTGAACATTGTCTGAACATTGTCTGAACATTGTCTGAACATTGTCTGAACATTGCCTGAACATTGTCTGAACATTGTCTGAACATTGTCTGAACATTGTCTGAACATTGTCTGAACATTGTCTGAACATTGTCTGAACATTGTCTGAACATTGTCTGAACATTGTCTGAACATTGTCTGAACATTGTCTGAACATTGTCTGAACATTGTCTGAACATTGTCTGAACATTGTCTGAACATTGTCTGAACATTATCTGAACATTGTCTGAACATTGTCTGAACATTGTCTGAACATTGTCTGAACATTGTCTGAACATTGTCTGAACATTATCTGAACATTGTCTGAACATTGTCTGAACATTGTCTGAACATTGTCTGAACATTGTCTGAACATTGTCTGAACATTATCTGAACATTGTCTGAACATTATCTGAACATTGTCTGAACATTGTCTGAACATTATCTGAACATTGTCTGAACATTATCTGAACATTGTCTGAACATTGTCTTCTGAACATTGTCTGAACATTGTCTGAACATTGTCTGAACATTGTCTGAACATTGTCTGAACATTGTCTGAACATTGTCTGAACATTGTCTGAACATTGTCTGAACATTGTCTGAACATTGTCTGAACATTGTCTGAACATTGTCTGAACATTATCTGAACGTTGTCTGAACGTTTCCTGAACGTTAACGCTGAACGTTCACTCACTGTAAGAAAAAAAAATTGGTGTAATTTCATTCACTTATTTCTTACATCTTTGACACTTTAATGGTTGTTATTATTTATGACCAAATCTCTATTTTTGTTTTGTTACAAAAGGTGTGCACTTCTGACATTGTCTGAACGTTCACTATGAACATTCACTTGACATGACAATCATGTTTACTGTGACTTCTTTAATCAGTCTTTATATCTTCAATAGAGCAATGGGCCCACGTACGAGACCCCCACTCATATGGGTTCTTTATCTATAACCATAATTACATGGTTGTTATTGTCACCAGATCTCTATTTTTGTCTTGTTATAAAAAGTTTGCCCTTCTGATTTTGTCTTATCACTGTAAACTATCAATTGCTGTGAAAAACAAATGTTTGCTGTGATCATTTAATCAGTTTTTTTTATATTTAAAAGCTATGGTTATTGTCACCAAATCTTTATTTTTGTCTTGATATGAAGTGCACTGACGTTTTCTGAATGTTTGCTTACTGTGAGAAAAAAAAAAACCAGTGGCATATTTTTATTGAATTAGTTTTTTTAATCTTTAAAACTTTAATGGTCATTAATTATTATCACCAAATCTCTATTTTTGTTTTGAAGTGCACTTCTAATGTTGTCTGAATGTTGTCTGAACGTTCACTCTAGACATTCAATGTGAAAAAACATGTTTGGTGTGATTTAATTTAAAGAGTATACAGTAGTACAAACATAATGGTTGTTATCACCAAATCTCTATTTCTGCGTTGTTGTAAAAAACTGTACACTTCTGTTAGTTAGATGTTTAAGAGAGGGTTTAGGGCCCTCTATTCTCCCACAGTACTTCTCTCAGTTAAACTCTGGAACCAGCTAGAGTACTTCTCTGGTGCCAGAAAATGGCTTCCATTAACTCCTGTTTATCCCCCCAGAAGCAAAACCTTGTTGTTCTGGTGGTTTGATTGAACACTGTGACAGTTGAGGGTGGGCAATCACAACCCCCACTGTTGGTTGGAGGCCCTTTCATTGGCCCTTTGATTTCTCCCAGGATGCCTTGTGGTGAAGGTTTCCCATCATTGCCACCATTTTACTTTGTTTGGTTCCATAGTTGCCAAGTCCGCTTATTTCAAGCGGCATTGGGCTTGTTTTTCCCTGGAGTCGCTTTCAAATTTGATCAGCCGCTTGTGGCGGTTTTTTGGGCTTCTCGCGGACATTGAGTCGCTTATTTGTGCTTATTTTTCAGTCGAGCAGTAATGCGAGTGGTAGGTAGTTTGTCACGCCCCCCTTCCACGTATGTTACGTCAAGGCGGATGTTACGTTCAGGTGCAGTTGGCGCAAGCGACAGTCAGAGCCGGTAAAACTATATAAGCGCGAGCAATTAATGATGAGTCAGCATGAGCAGCATATAGTGACACAACATATATATCTTGTATCATTCAACTATGTTAGTTTTTAGCAAACAAAATGATAAATTAATGAAAATTACTTTCAAAGTGAGTTTAAAATTAAAAACCGTGTTTCTTCACGGGACATCCGACTACACGCGAATGCAACATTGTTATTTATTCTTTGTCTATTCATTCATTCATTCAACCTTTATTTAGTCAGGTAAATCTCATTGAGCCTCGAGGGCTCATTTACAAAAGCGACCTGCTACAAACTAAAGAATTTAGTGAAATGTCTAGACAAGACAACGCTAATATGAGCTCTAAGTGGGGTAAATATGGAAAAAAATATAATAAAGATTGGGAGAAAGAGCGTGCTCTTCAAGACTGGATCTGACCACGACCACAGATGGGAGAAAAATGCAAAATGTATTTTTATTTTTTAGACTGAATACGTTCTTTAATGTATAATTGCTTGTTATATGTAATGCCATAATAAATATGTTTATACTGTTTAAAACTGCCTTTTTTTACACAATGGGATGGGGTGCTTTTTTTGGGCTTTTTTTGAAAGAGTGAGTCGCTTGTTTGTGCTTGTTTTGAAGGAGCTGATCGCTTCTTTCGGTCTGGAGATCTGGCAACCCTGTTTGGTTCAAAACAGAGGAGCACCGCCCTGCAGCTGGATCTTGATGCTTGAACCAAATCCAAATCCCTGGTCAGCAGATACCAACAAGAAAGGTAAGGGCTTGAGGCCTTATGCTCCTAACCCCAGTTGAATAATGAAGGTTTGTGTTTGCTCATTAAATTATTCTGAATTAATTATAATTTATAAGCTGCTTCCAAGTTACACCAAGACAGGTTTAAGGCTTTTGAACTGCAACTTCAGATGTTTTACTTAATTTCAGAGTTAGCTAGCCTCAAAAATATTTGAGTTTTGCTTCTAAAGCTAAAACTTTCTCCAGAGCAGCTGTTTCCTCAGCATCAGTTCTAGATGTTCTGTAACCGTCAGACTGTGGTTCTGCTGGAACTTTAAAACAGAACGCAGCTCACCCCGTCATTCCCATCTCTCTGTTTCATCGGGTTTGGGTTTAGGAGTCCTATGACGGTGCCTGAATCCCTCTTCCAGTGCTCGTGGTCGCCGAACAGGAAGAGAGAAACGAACACGTCCAGGTTGTGGAGGTCACTTACGCAGCGACTCTCAACAGATCAACTGACAAGAACTACATAAACTCTGAGACCGGTGAGAGTTTAAAGCAAACACAAAGCTTCTGAACGGTTTGAACCGTACAGATCGAAAGAGTTCACTCAGCTGGATAAGGTGAAGAAACTTGAAGACGTTCAAGTGGAAAGATTATTTTTACTTTTTTAACCTTTTTCACTACAGACTTGAGACTTGAACTGTTGTCACTCCCCCCATCCCCCAATGCTGTTATTGCATGAGCACCCTGTGAGTCATCAAGGCCCCTAATGACCGTCAGGCTGATGTTCCTCATTTGCATGTGAACAAACTGTTTTGATTGACATTGTTAAACCTGTTTGTCCAGTAGTGGTGGAACTGAAACTGAGGCTTGGGGTTAGGGTTAAACTCTCATTGACCTCTCTATCAGGTAAAGATGACCAAGGTCTACAACATGAGTGAGGAAACCTTGAGTGTGTATTTTCACTTTTTCAAATTTTATTTATATGTTATGCACTTTTTTGGATTGTATCAGGTGATAACAGGAGCATGGGTCTTCATTCCTGGTCCTCTGACTGCATGTTTTTTTGTATTTGCCTGCATGTAATTCTGGTGTGCTGAAGCAGAGGCTCATCTAAAACAGGCAGGACAGTGGCTCCCAACAACCAGATTTGAAGACCCCGATCTATATTGTTTAATTTGTTCAAATCGAGGTCAATACTTGCCTAGGTTTATTGTACATTACTGAATATATATATATA
>JBBPBX010005101.1:36770-48817 GCA_038048925.1 Garcialebias charrua
ATATATATATATATATATATATATATATATATATATATATATATATATATATATATATATATATATATATATATATATATATATATATATATATATATATATATATATATATATATATATATATATATATATATATATATATATATATATATATATATATATATATATATTGTCATACATTTTGGCATGAAGGTAGGGTTAGGCCTTAATGTAGCTGAGTTGCCATCAGGTTGTATCTTCAAACATGATAGAGCCACAGAGAGTGCACACAGATCACTCACTCTCTTAGCAGAAGTGAAGGCCAGTAGCAACGCAGTTTTAAGTGACGGGAACTTCATTGACGCTTCATTTGCAGGCTCAAACGGAGCTTTAATTAATGTGCGTACAACTAATGTCAAATCCCACTGAGGGTTGAGTGGGCGTGTCACCGGTCTATGTACACCTTTCAGAAAACGCTTCATCAGTGGGTGATTAAAAAGCATTCTGTCACCAAAACCTTCATGACAGGAAGAAATAGCTAAACGGTTCCGTTCAACATCCAAACCCAGAGGTGCTAGCCTATCTCTGGATAGTGCATGATCACCCCTCCCGCTTGGAAGAGTGCATCTCTCCTCCATGGGAGCTGCCATGGCTGATCCGCCACCAGTCTTTGGAGGACCGGAAACCATGGTGCATTTTTCCGCTCTGGCGCAACGAGGATGACTGACAGTTTTTCCTTCTGGACTCGCTCCAGAACGCGTGGAATGAGAGGAACCGAAGGGAATGCATATAACAACTTCTTCGACAACAAGCTATGCGTAAAAGCATCCACTTCCAAGGGAGGATTATCTCGTGGGCTCATTGAGAAACACAGTGGACACTGTGAGTTCTCTCGTGACGCGAACATATCCACCGCCGCACGACCGAATCTGGTCCAGAACTGAGCAATTAATTCTGGGTGGAAGGTCCAGTCCCCGTGACGTGGACCTTCTCTCGACATTATGTCTGCCCCCTGTTCAAAACACAGGGAATGTACACCGCTCTCAGCGAGAGCAAATGCCGGTGAGCCCAGAGCAGAAGCTGCTTCGCCACACGCAGCAGCTGGGCTGAACGGACACCGCCTTGGCAGTTGATGTACGATGCTGCCACTTTGTTGTCATTGTGTATCAGTACATGTTGATTTTGCAACAGAGGGACAAAATGTTGCACGACTTTGAAGACAGTAAGAAGTTCCAACACATTTATATGATAACGAGTGTGATCTAGCCATCGCTCGTCAACAGTCTGAGACAGACAAGTGTCCCCCCAGCCCGTCAAAGAAGCATCCGTGAACATAGGGACGTGTGACGAAGGTCTGTCAATGGGGACTCCCTCCGCCAGCGGGAGGTTCCCCCAGTGACGTAGATCGGCTCCCACGGAGGGGGGGACTAAAATCATCCGCCTCTTCTGACGCACTGGATCTATGCGTAGGCGGGCGAACCAACGCTTGATTGATCTCATATGAAGTAAGCCGAGACTCATGAAATCATGAGCAGCCACCATCATGCCCAAAAGACGCATGATGGACAACGCCGTCACCACTCTTATGGGTCTGACGCGGTCCAGCTGAGCTGACAGGTCGAGGGCTCTATGCTGTGACAGATGAGCCCTCATCGTGCATGAGTTCAGCTCCACTCCCAGATAAACAATAATCTTAGAGGGGAGGACAGAGCTCTTCTCCCAGTTCACAGAAAACCCAGGATTAATAGATGTTCTGCTAAAAATCATGGTCTGGGCTGCAGCTTCCTCTCTGGACCTGCTTAGCAGCAGTAAATCTTCCAGATAAAACAGGATTCTTATCCCCGCCGTGCGTAACGGCTGGATAGCAGTTTCCACGCACTTCTAGAACGTGCGGGATGTAAGGGAATAGCCAAAGGGGAGTCTGTTGTACTGGAAATAGGCCCCCTGGAAGGAAAAACGTAGGAACTTCCTGTGTTTTGGGATGATGGGAATGTGCCAGTATGTGTCTCGCAAGTCCAAGGAGGTGAACCAGTCGTTCTGGTGAATGTTTTTCAGCAACTGTTTTATTGTCAGCATATGAAATTGTCTCTCCATAATTGATTGTTTTATTGTCAGCATATGAAACTGTCTCTCCACAATTGATTTGTTGAATGTGGATGAATCGAGAATTGGTCTCATTCCCCCTTTTTTCTTGGGCACGAGGAAATAACGGGAATAAAACTGAAAATGAATAAAGATTTTTTTTTCCATTTATAGATGGCCTCCCTTCACACCTTATAGCCATCCTCTCACTCCAATATGTATTTTTTTATTTTATTTATTTATTTATTTATTTTATTTATTTATTTATTATTATTATTTATTTTTTATTTTTTAATAGAGAGAAAGAAAGAAAAGAGAAAGTGAGACAACAAAACAACAATTATCCACAAAAAGAGCACAAGGCAAACACACCAAACCTCCGTCCACAATCCTGCAAAGCACATGACAGAACACAGCAACGAAACATACAAGCATAAAGACTGATAATATTCATGACCTTGCATTAGATTTCTATATATAAACATACCCATACCTACAAATATATATACAGTATACATACATATATATTTATATTCATTTATATACCCATCTACATATATCTACATATACATCCCTGCATCCATTTGTGTGTGGTTGTGAGCATGCATAAGTGAATAAGGTTCCTCCAATAGAACATTTAGTAGCGATTGTGAAGCATCAGAGATCTGTCCCCCCAAAGCCCGAGACAGACGAAAGGGCGATCAAAGCCCAAGACCCCAGGAAGGACCCCGAGCCCAGAGTCCCCAGGACCACCCGAACAGGACGAGCCACTCGTCCACTCCCCAGATCCGACCAAGGGGAAGAACCGGACGAACCCCACCAGGGACCACACACAATGACCCCCCGGGGTCAACAGCGACAAATACACAGGCCCCCGCCAGAGCCCGCTGCACCGATGTAGCCCCAGGGCCGGACACCGATGCTCGGGCACCGGGGACGCCCACCCCTCAGGCCCAGACCCGACAGGACCAGAGGACCCGAGCCCCACCAGGCAGCCACCAGGCCGAGCCGACCAACGCCCAAGCGCCCAGCCCCAGATAGTGAGGGTCCCAAGCACGCCCGCAGGCAGAGGAACACCCACCAGGGGGCCACGTGGCAGGAGCGCGACACTAGGTAGCCTCAGAAGTATCAGAGAGGGGGCAGTCCAAGTCCCAGCCTGACACTTTAACATTCATACACAGACACACTCATTCAGACCCACCCTCATCCTCACCCTCAGTCATAGAAAGACAAACAATAACGACACGCTCCAATCAGTCGTTCTGGTGAATGTTTTTCAGCAGCTGTTTTATTGTCAGCATATGAAATTGTCTCTCCATAATTGATTGTTTTATTGTCAGCATATGAAACTGTCTCTCCACAATTGATTTGTTGAATGTGGATGAATCGAGAATTGGTCTCATTCCCCCTTTTTTCTTGGGCACGAGGAAATAACGGGAATAAAACTGAAAATGAATAAAGATTTTTTTAAAAACCATGTTTGCCTCCCTATCTGGGACCTTGGAGACCACACCTTTCGTCAGTAGCTCCTGGATCTCTGACAGGAGGGAGAAGCTCTGCTTTGTGCAATGTAGGACTGTTTTCAAGATCCCGGCTGCAAATTGAAGCGAGTAGCCTTTGCTTATGTTCATCCATTTGTCTAATGAACCCATCCTCTGCCATTCTGCATTCCGCTCGGAGAGCGGGCATGGGTGTTCCTGACGTGTCGTGCGCGTCATGGACATTAATCACTTCAAAGCCCCTTCCTCCGTCACGTGTGTGACCCACAGGGGGCAGGGTCCAAAAGGGCTGTGTGACCGCCCCTGTGCTGCACTCCGTCTGCGGGTCTGCAGCGAGTATAAACAAACGTTGAGGCGAGGCATTGTCGTTTTCGCACGTGGCACGCCGCATAAGCGGTGGCTCGCGTTCACACTGTGTGACGCGCTTCCTCTTGTCGTACTCAGGTTGTAGGCATGCGTCAGAGTTGCAGCGAGCCTGCTCGAGCTGCAGATGGGCGACGTCACTTATGTGTGTGAAACGCTGTCAACAGAGGCTGTGGTGTGAGGTGATTATCCCTGCTGGACTGCGTGGGAACAGAACCAGCGGGATGTACCCGTGTTTCTGGAAGAGAGGGGAGAGTTTTACCCGGCTTAATCTGAGCAACACCAGGTTCATCAGATGTGAAACAGGACTGCTTTGTGACGTTTTTCAAGTTGCAACGTCTAGTAAACAGCTGTTTAACAGAGATCGGCTTGTCATGTGTGGGAAGTGCGTGTGTCAAAGAGGCTGCTGAAGGATCATTCGATGGAACAGGCAGACTGAAAGCAGGTGAGGAACTGCTCTTTGAGTGATGTGGGTGTTTTATAAAAATAAAAAAGCATCTACACACTTCCCTCAACGAGTCATTTTTTGTGCTGTCTCTGGCGTGGTTGCCCCTGCTGTTGCTGACCGCTCCAGGGCTGCGTCTGTGGGCGGCTTCTTGGAAAGCGCTGAGCAGCTCCTGGTTGACGAGGCGGGTGCGGCTGCTCCCTGCTAGGAGGGGGAGATGGTGGAGCAGAGAGGGGTGCCGACATTGCAGGCGTGGTTCGCCAGTGCAGCTGTCTTTGAGAATGTCAGTCTCTCCATCCGACAGGGCGACAGGAGGACGGATGTGACGACATCAGAAGACAAACCATCTTGGACACTTTCTCATTTCTCTTGGATCTCTCCAGCAACGCTGTGAAACTCATCCCAAACAACGCGTCCGACGTGATTGGACCTTCCAGCAGATCTTTCTGAAGTCTGTCTGTCATGGAGGAGGTGTGGCAAAGCCACGTTGTCCGTTGGATCATGGTCATCCAAGCAACGGTGCATGACAGACAGACTATGGATATGGCGCAGAGGTTGAGAATGACGTCAGCGGCTTTGTAGAGTTAGCTTTTCGCCTCCTCTGGCAGATCAGTTTCCTCCAACCTCTTTGAAATGTGAAATGCTAGTAGAGCAATATTATTACTTGCTGTAGCAGCCTGGACAGAACATTGATGGGCTCTGTTTGAAAGCTGGATCACAGTCTGGACATGTCTCCCAAGAGGTACCGGTTTCTGGTCCATCCTGGAGGCTCTCGCCCCGAACACCTCTGTGAGGCTTGGCTCCAGAGGGAACACTGAGGGAAAACTCCGCTCAGTGAAGCCCTCTACCCTCACGATTGGAGCAAAAGTGGAGACTGGGGCTTTTAGTTTGGCGGAAGTAGCTGCGGCCTCGTTCCAGTGTGACATCACAGCTGGGAAACGAGGCCAGATGGGATCAGGGCGCCGGGTCCGAAAAGGAGCCAAACCTTCCCGCTAGATCATCCAATAGGGGCGGGGGGAGGAGAGGGACGAACAAACCCTTCGTGTCTGCCGCTTCTTGTATAATGGCGGGTAGCTCCTGCAGGAGGGCGTCCATGGCCGGGAGCGTGGTGGCCGCTGATCTCGAAAGGAGGAGGGGCAAAGAACATCTGCTCTGTTGCACCTCGTCCAACACCACGCTCTCTAAAAGGGATGGAGCAACTCTTCGGATGCTGTCTCCATTCCCGTGGTCGGGCGAGCCATCCGGCTCATCCCTTGCATTAAACAATACGATGGCTTTGTCCAACGGCGTCTCGTCCTGCACATGCCATCCGTCATCTTCGATAGCCTTAAACGAGGTTGCACGCCGTTCCCGCTCCTCGACAGGCAGGAGGATGCAGAGACGACAGGAACCGGTGAGCTCAGCGTAGTGGGGACCCAAGCAGCCTTCACAGAGCTGGTGCAGGTCGAAGCTCATGATATATCCAGTCTGGCAGGCCGGGCACATTCTGGACATCTTGCTTCAGTTGGAGTAGGTCTTCAGTCGACGGCTGAATAAAAACGGGAGCCGTTTACCTCGTGTCAGCGTATTAAATAGACACGTGGCGGGGCCCACCTAGCAGGTGGGCATGGACTAAAGGTTTTCAGTGGGTGCTGTGCGCCAAGGGAATTATCCAATAGTGACAGCTCCTAAAGGGCATAGCTTATATGAAATAGAACAGCAACATGGCCAACCAAAGTGCTGTACAGTAGAAAAGGACAAGCACAGCGAACAGGAAAACATAAAATAAAAATATAGATACAAATAGCAGCAGAAACTAACTAAAATGGCCAACAATGTATAGTACAGAGAGGATCAAAACAAAATCACATTGTGTTAAAGGCAAGATAATAGAAGTGGGTTTTCAAGCGAGACTTAAAAGACTGTGAGTGTGGGAGCCTGCCTGACACTCAGTGACAACTCATTCCACAGTCTTGGACCTGCAACAGAGAAAGCCCTGTCACCTCTGAGCTTTCGGCGAGTATCTGGAACTGAAAGAAGCATCTGGTCTGCTGACCTCAGAGAGCATGGTGGGACATATGGCTGCAGAAGATCAATAAGATAAGATAGGATGGAACTGTTCAGTGATTTAAAAATATACATGAGTATTTTAACTGGATCCGAACGTGAATGGGTAGTCAATGCAGGGAGGCCAAAACTGGTGTGATGTGCTCTCTATGGCCTGTACCAGTTAAAAATTTGGCTGCAGCATTTTGGACCAGTTGTAGACGTGAAACGGAGGACTGACAGGATCGAGCCTAGATGTTATAAAAGCATGGATCACTGTCTCAAGGTTATTTTTGGACAGTATGGGCTTCAGCTTAGACAGCTGCCTCAGCTGAAAAAAAACAGGATTTAATAATCATGTTTACGTGACAAGTTTCAATGACGGGTTCATTATCACCCCCAGATTAGTGACCCTTTGTTTCTCTAGCGGGGCTAGAGAGAAATGTTGTGGTTCGTGAATGAGCCATTGGGATGGAACAACATGACGTCAGACTTCTCCTTGAAATTTAAAAAGTTTGAAGCCAGCCAGTCCTGGATGTCAGCCAGGCAATCAAGAAAAGGTTGAATAGAGCGTGAGCCTCTGTGCCTCAGGGGGAAGTACACTTGACAATAATCAGCATAGAAATGAAAAGGTATGTTGTGTTTGCGGAAAATAGCACCTAGTGGCAGCAGGTATAAAGAAAAGAGAAGGGAACCAAGGATGGACCCCTGCGGTACCCCCCACTGAAGCGCTGCAGATGCTGAACTAAAATTTTTGATATTGACACAAAAGGTTCTGTCAGAGAGGTAGGACTCAAACCATTTGAGGGCAGACTCTGTGATGCCCACCCACTGCTCCAGCCTAGAAATGAGGATCTTGTGGTCGATGGTGTCAAAAGCAGATGTGAGGTCCAGTAGGACAAGCAACACAGAATCACCTGTGTCTGTGGCTGTGAAAATGTAATTAAAAACCTTCAGTAGAGCAGTTTCAGTGCTATGGAGAGATTTGAGGCCAGATTGGAACAACTCTAGGATGGCGTGATCCTCCAAGAAACATTTCAACTGAGACTAAACCATTTTTTTTCAGTAGTTTAGAGGTGAATGGGAGTCTGGAGACAGGCCGGAAGTTGGACACCACTGAAGGGTCAAGGTTAGGATTTTTCAGGAGAGGCTGGACAACAGCATGTTTAAAGGTTTTTGGCACCACACCTGAGGATAAACTGCTATTCACAATAGCGAAAATAGAAGGACCCAGTGTAGGAATAACCTCCTTTAGTAGTCGAGGGGGGACTACATCAAAGGGGGAACCAGACGGTTTCATGTTGCACATGACCTGCTCCAGTGAAGACAGAGAGATTGGCTCAAAGTGGTCAAATACAGCTATACACTGAGATGGGATGGACGGATCATGAGCTGGTGGAGAAATGAGTGCCCGGATGGTCGCAACTTTTTCTAAAAAGAAATGGGGGAAGTTTTCACACAGTTCAGTTGAGTCTTCCAGAGGTGAAGGCTCACTGAGGTGAAGAACTGTGTTCAGGGTAGAAAAAAGAACTCGGGGGTTGTGGGAGTTGGAGACAATTATATCAGAAAATAATTTAGATTTAGCAGCTTTAACGGTTTTTTGATAGCAACGCCAACTCTCCCTTAACATTTGAAAAGAAACCTGCAGCCTGTCTTTCCTCCACCTGCGTTCAGCTCTCCAACACTGCTGTCTAACGGCTTGAGTGACATCATTCAGGCAAGGCTCTGATCTAAGTTTGGTTTTCCTGGTTTTAAGGGAGCAACACGGTCAAGAACATTTAAACATAGTTGAACTGAGAGGTTAGCTCCTCGGTGGAAGGAGACACCAGGAGCTGTTCGAGCCTCTCAGAGTTAAAAGCTCCATTAAAACGAGCAGCAGTGAAACGATTAATGGCACGAGTGATACGTGCAGGAGCGCACGGCTTAGCAGTAGGACGGGGGTTAAAGTCAAACAATACAGGCATGTGATCTGAAAAAAACCTACACTGGTTCACTTCCAATTGCAGTGAGGGAAAGGGGAAGGTCACATTTACAAACAAACAAACAAACAAAAAACAAGAACAAAAAGGATAAACACCAACTGTGTTTAAAACATTATGTACAGGACATCAACAGGAACAAAATAAACTTTAATACCACATGACCACAACACAATCACAATATCAATGTCAAAAAGGATCAAGGTTGGGTGGAGCCAACAAGGAAAGAAACCAAATTGGTCATTACCAAAAATCTAATTAAGTATTGAAAAAAAAACTGATAGAATTAGAGACAGTGACTGACAGGAAAGAGGCCACATATCATCCACAAGTCCATGAAGAGTACAGTATAGGAACTAAGGATGACAAGGGGGAGAAAGAAAGGTGAAAAGAAGACATTGGGAGGAAGCAGCAAGCTTAGCTCTTGCTTTGTGTGCCCACTTGGTAACACCACCACCATCATCATCATCATCATCATCATCATCATCATCATCATCATCATCATCATCATCATCATCATCATCATCATCATCATCATCATCATCATCATCCCCATGTAAGCAGCTGAGGGCATTCAACTGGTTTACTATCTCTGTAGAGGACAGGTCCATACAGGAAATGAGGGAGGAAGAAAAGAAGTGAACAAGGAAAAATAGCACACCCTATGTAATATACACACTAATGAACAAAGAACAAACATTATTTTCATAAATCCAAAAGGTTTATATAAAATAGCATACTGTAAGTCTGGTCTTTTGTGTGTTTTATTATTGACAACACTAAATTAACAAGCTGAAAGAGGTGTGAAAACCTTTCAAATCCCAGGTGCATCTCAGTGTAGATAAACAAAACTGCATTGATGTAGTGACAATTTTAAGAGTTTTAGAATAGCTGATGTTTAACAGGTCAGCTGAATAGTCAGGTTGTTCAGTTAGAATCAAATGTTAAATGTAGGGTTGCACAATATTAGAACAACTTGTGATGTGAAATATAATTGTTTAATATTGAAATGATTACCTGTATATAAATTGAGACAACCCCTCAGTTTGCTCACTCCTCGCTTACTCTTCTGTAATCATCATTTGAACCAGGTGCAGGTATTAAGGTCAGTGAGGCAGTAGGTTTGACCAATGTGCATGTTACTTGAAATATACGGTCTATAATTTATTGCAGTCCAAGCAGTACTTTACAATACAGTAGTCCCTCGTTTATCGTGGGGGATCCATACCATGAAGCCCCGCGATAAGTGAAAAACTGAAAAGTAGGAACAGTAGTACAAGTTGTAAGTAGTAGTTTATTTTAGTATTTATACAGTATATTAAGGCGTTTTAAACCCTTCCCACACTCTTGCAATATTCTAAATAACGTTTCTAAACTCTAAACACTCCAAACGCACAGAATACATTCAACCTTTATTTAGTCAGGTTAATCCCATTGTGTCTCGAGGACTCATTTACAAGAGAGACCTGGTTTCAACAATGAATGATGACAACAGCGACAACAATAGACAATCATAAGAAAGGCATACAGGTTTTTTTTGGACAAGTTTAAAAAAGATGTCGAAAAGTAGCAAAACAGATAGATTATAAGGCAAATGTAGAAAATTTAAAACAGGAACATGTCTGCATTGGTTCTTGCCAGGATTTCAACAGATTCTTAAAACCATCCAGAGAGGTCAAGGTCGAGAGGTTCAGATCTTTTTGTAAGATATTCCAGGAAGCAGGAGCAGAGTAGAAGAAGGTCCTTTTTCCAAGTTCAGTCCTCACTGACGGAACACTGCAGGTAATCATGTCCTGAGAGTGCACGCTGTAGCTGCTGTTGGCCTTGATTCTTAGTCGCCCCAGAATTCATTATTTTGGTTTCACTTTGGATCAAAAAGGAGAGATACACTTAAACACGACAGACGCTCACTTAAAGTTCCAAACCAGTTTAATTAATCATAAGTTTAAAAAGTCACAGAATACATTTGTTCTATTTCTAACAGCCATTACATTTGTTTAAAAGACGTGGACAGTGAGAGAGAGAGAGAGAGAGAGATAGGAGAAGGGAGGAGGCAGGGAGAGAGGGGGACAGGGAGACCCCACATACGACCTTGGTGGGCTGCTTTCCCCATGGCCCGCTCGCGTTGACTGCTGGAGAAGGAAAAACTCATTCCTTTATTCTTTCGTAGGGCGTTGCCTGATCAGCCGCTTGTGGCGGGTTTTTATTTTTGCTTCTCGTGGACATTGAGTCGCTTATTTGTGCTTGTTTTGAAGGAGCTGATCGCTTCTTTTGGCCTAGAGATCTGGCAACCCTCCGGTCAACGCTCACAAGACGTGTACATTCCCTGGAGCTATTCACAAAAGTACGTCTTCCAAATTGGTAATCCACTTTCTCTGCTTCTTATATTGTGAAATACAAGTATGATACGTTCGGTTCTACATCCTCACGTCCTATACACAAATTATAAGACTACGTCTCGTAAACCACGTCGGACCTAGTGGCTCGTTAGCTTTGCTGTTAGCTGCTAAGTTCGTCTACAAAACTAAATTTGGATTATTTAAAGTCGATATTGTTTATCTACACGACGCGCCACTGTACGCTTTGTTAGCGAATCCGATGTGAGCTGTCTACCGTTACAAAGTTATAAAATGTCCGCTGTTAGGCATATGCTATGCTAACGGGAGGTTCACTGCAATTTTCCAACTTTCCCGTTTGTCTAAGTGTTATAACCTAAAATTATTGAGATAGAATGTCATAATCCTTTTTGATCAATCCTTCCAACTGTGACGGTTCATTCGGCCCTAATTAATTTGTCTCGAACTGTCCGCAAATATTTTATTTGTTTATTCAAAAAACTGTTACACGTCCTGCGGCCTTCTAGCCTGGTTAAAACCAGACCCTCGTTCAGAGCTGAGCTGAAGTTCTATTTTTTCATTTCACCCACATTCACGCTGTAGAAAATGATCTAATCCTGTTAAAATGGAGAAGTGTAAACCGTTTTAATGTAATGTTTATTTTGTGTTTCAGGAACCCAGCACCAACTCCTGAGGAGGTGGAGAATTTGTTTATTACTCTATTAACTGCTGTATCTAAATAAAACTGTTCTAACCTCAGCGCCTCAATGTTTGTTTCATATTTAATCTTCAGATAGCTTGTGACAAGTTTAAGAAGAAAAAGCAATCCATAAATATGTCATACAGGCTAAAAATACAGTAATCATTATTTTCCTCCTTCCGTTTTTGAATTCTTTAAAGTCCATGACTCACCATGTTTTCAAATTGCATCGCCATTATTTATTTGTTTATTTAAAAATAATACAGGAGCGTTTATTTATATTGTAGAGAAATAACGCTAAATGTGTTATTTCATGATTCATAGCAGATTTTTAGCAAAAGCTCTGGGAAGATCTGCCCCTCTCTTTTTTATCTCCCTGTGGGTCGGGAGTTCAGAAAGGTAGCTGCGCAGCGGAGCTCTGAGCGCGCGTGCTCACCGCAACAAGGCTGGACAGAACCGAGCTCTGAGTCAACGAAAAGAACTTCAAAGGTAACAGCAGAACGGGGAGCCAGGGAGAAGACGAGAGAAGCCGCGCGGCTCTTGCTCCTCTCTGGGCAGAAGCTGAGAGGCTTTGAGAGCAGCGAGCAACAGTCCGCAGCGGTGTTATATCTTATTAAAACGTCTATAAAATAAATAAAA
>JBBPBX010005101.1:56037-68077 GCA_038048925.1 Garcialebias charrua
ATATATATATATATCTGACATTATTTTTTGATATATTTTCATATATATTTACCTTTACATTTATGTTCACATATATTATTCTCTATGTCAAAGGATTGAGATTTCACACATGCTTTTGAACAGTTAAACATTTTAACAATACATTAAATAACAGGATACAGTATTTAAAATGGAACTTCACTTTTATTCATTTACACAAAAACACTTTTTAACAAGTGCACTGGTTGCCAACAATGACACACAAAGAGGATTATGTAAACATAAGCAAGGCATAAAAGCACATGTGATTTATAAGCAAAAGAAAAGACAAAATAGCAAAATGTTATAACTTTTTTTGTTTGTTTTCACATTCAGTCACAGTAAAACAAAACAAAAATATTGTTTTTGGAACAACTGAAACATTTTACCACTTGTGCTTGCATTTTAACAGCCCCAACTAGTAAATATGAAATAGTAAACAAGTAACTAGTACTTTGCTAAATCTGCTCAGATTCATCATTTATTTTCTTTCGCTTTACTTGATGCCTCAATTCGCAGATTCTTGCATTAATTGCTTTTCTGATGTCGGAAATCTTCGTTCCAGGATAGTGGTCTACAACCGCATCTTTGGGGGGGGAAAAAACAAGAGAACACATATTTAAAATTTGTAAAATTAACTTTGTGATTTGACTTTTAAATGTGTTGGAAAAAATGAAAATCAAACCAAAAATGACACCCTAATATTGTTTTTTCTTCTTTGACAACAGAATTTAATGGTTTGCATTTTTCATTTGACAGAGTATCAGATTTAAAAAGGAAACCTTTAACTTAAAAGGTAAGTTAAATAAATATTTTAGGCAACTTGATTAATGTGGTTGCCTAAAATACAGTTTCCAGTTTAATAACCACTGATTTTATATATATAAAATATGGATCTTGGGTTATTAAAGATCATTTTCACATATTTCATTCAGGGTCGAATGAATCTATGAACTTCTTTATGAATTGTAAAAGGAAGGAAATGAGTCAACAAGTTTGATTTCACGGAGGACTTTCTTTGATCCACACAGGGACAAAAATCTGACTAAACCATATCTACATTTCTAGAAATAATTGGCAAAATATCCTTAAGTAACCTGTACCAACCACCAATGCTTGAGCAGAATATGAACAGGGAGAAGGTGCTAAGAGGACCAGTGCCATTGTCAACTGTAAATTAAGTTTTACATCAACATGAACTGATAAGGTAGTAACGAATGTATTGGTTCAAAATAAGACTCAGCTCATTTAGTGAGTTAGTTGCTGTTTTGTGCCTCTTTAATATTCCCTCGGTAATAAATCTGTTTGTTGGTTAGATGCTGCGGTCGCTCACTGATGTCATCAGCTAACTAATATTATCTGAGTGCGGATCGGTGGGTTGCTTTTTCAAAAGTCAGTTGAGCTGTGCCTGATACTACCTCCTAAGCCGGCTCAGAGGAGGGCTGATTTTACTAGCCTACCCACCTTTGTGTTTTTTTTTTGAGTGTTTGGAGGAGGACAGAAAATGCATCAAACTCAGACGTAGCTGTCGAGGCTACAGTTTATTTTAAAAAATGAAACGGCAAATCTTACAGACACAGCCTGTGCACTGTGTCGTGCTCCAGTGGCAGTGCTTGGTCACAAAGAGAGAAATTTAGTCATGTGTGCATACATGTCAACTTGTACGTATTGTCCGTAAATTATAAAGATTTTACGTCATTTTGCAGGTATACGGACGTATAGAGCAATCTTCCGGATTTTTTCAAGTCTTTCGGATTTTTTCAAAACCTCATTTTCAAGTTAATCAAACATGTCAGAGCCTGTAGGATGATAAAAAAAAACCAATAAATAACATCAAACAGCCATCTTCCAACCTTTTCTGCCACTAGAAACAAGTTTTGAACTTTTTCCGCTCTCCTTTCCTCCTCCTGCTTCGCAGCAGGCGCTGTCATCTCCGCAACTGAGCCGACACCCCCCCCCCCCGGGTGCTAGTTGTATGAATGTTTTGCAAAATTTACGGATTTTTGGTTTTTTTTTATACAGGTAAACGTCCGAAGAGGTTGACATGTATGTGTGTGTAAAGTTGGATTTGTTAGCTAACAAAGATTTAAACAAAAACATTTAATACAATTAGTTTTTAGATACCAAAATTTTGGGTAGCTCAGCAGCAAAGTGTGAGAGGAGGGGTCTGCTAACTCAGCAATGACTCAGTGCTTTAACCTGCAGACTATGGCTGTGTCTCAACTGTGAGACACAGCCTAAATGCTGCACCTGGCCTCACCGACATCAGTAAGAACTGCCCTGCTCTACTCTAATTGGATAAAACTATGGCTCTGGGGTTCCTTTTAAAGCTGCAGTATGTAGCTTTTTTTATGAACATATTTCTTCACTCTGTCACTACCTCCTGACAGACTGATGTTAGCCAGGTAATCTCTGAAAAAAAATTAAAAAAAATATTGTCCCCTTGCTTCTCCAGGTGGTAAATAAGCATTTCTAAAAAGAAAAGGTGACCCGCCATTTTCCAGCCAATAAAAACAGAGTTTGTAACCAGCCAATAAAAACAGAGCTTGAATTTGAATCAGCCAATAAAAACAGAGCTTGAATTTGAAATTCAACAGACCACAAGGGGGCAGAGCCACATATGGCTCTGAGGGGGAGGGATCAGAATGCTTTGCCTGTTGAAAATATTTCTAACTGCTGCAGTTCTACAGAAACTGCATACTGAACCTTTAATCTTGTATCATTACACTGGGTGGCTTTAGCCAGACAGCAACAGAAAACATCCAGATTATTCCCCCCTCTACGGTATTTTGTACAGATGAAAGAAATCCATTCTGGCCACATTCAAAATGACAAAAATCTGTTGTGGCAATGAAGAACTTGAAACTATGATAGCAGTATCAACTATGAAACATGGTGCTCCACATTGTGCAATGCACCTCAAAAAGTTTTAACTTGAATCTAGCATTAACAGTTGGGTGAAACTTGTGTTCCAACATGTCAATTATCACAAACACATAACTTGGGTAAAAAGAGTTAACATTAAACCTCACAAATGTCCTTAGCCTATTTGAAAATTGCCCTGTAGTACTCATCCTAGATGTGCTAAAGTATTTAAACATTTAATAAATGCAGATATTTGTCAGGAATATCATAGTGTGAAACACTGTGTGTATGTGTGTGCAGTGATTGTCACTAATCAGACGGATGGTATTTACCAAGTAAAACTTGGAGCCTTTTCCCATCAAGAGCCTGGCGACGTTCTGCAGCAGGATCCACCTTATTCATCCCTCCAGTCAGGTTCGATTTTATGAGAATGTCAACACTGAACAGACCCATCAGCAACACTCGAGCCATCGCATTAGCAGTTTTTTGGGATTTTGCTGTCTCCCAACAGTGACTTGAGATAGTGATTCCATCACTCCCCAATTTGACCTTGTAAAAAGTAAAAAAAAGAGACATTACCATAAACAACAGTGTGTAAATGTATATGTATGTAAAAATACTTGATGAAATACAATTTTATACATACATCGGCTGGTTTGAAAGGCACAGCCTGTGCCTCACTGGGACTCTTTAACATGCCAACCTCTTGAGCAGTATCCTTTGGAAGAACTTTTCTCACATCAGCCAACAGTGCAGGAATCTCTAGAAAAACAAAATGCAAAGTAAAATAGTGGTACAGGCAAACACAAGTATTGTAGACCGAAAATAAAAATTAATGATTTTGTTAGAGATGCTGTGATTTGCTGATGTAATCAATTACATCAGTAAAAATAATTTTTTAAATGTCAATATTCTTAGTCGACACTAATTTCAGCATTTTTAGTTAACCTCTTAAGCCCCAAGGGGTTTTCTTGAAAGTCGTGCTGTATCTGGTCAACATAGAAATGTTTTATTTGGCGTTCTTAGACAAGATTCTTACATGTCTATATATACCACACATGGTACTTTTTTTCAGTGCTACTTTTAGAGTTCCTTAAGGGTGACTCCTTTGTGAAACTATTTTATAATTTATTTGTTTTATGATTGATTGTGATTGTCTACTTAAACAACTGATTAGGATGTCTATTTGTCTTGTTATGATCTGTTATATTGTAAATACAACACACAGTTGCAAATCAACAGCCACCTGTCATTTTAGCTTAATATCACATAATATTTACAAGCCTCCTGTTACACTGCACTGCAACTTATACTTACGTACTGTCTTTCAACCTCTTTAATTAAAAGCTTTCACCCTCTCCCACTTCTGTTTTCTGTTTTGTGTCCTGGACAGCTTTATTTTCTGCCCCTCCATCTTTAACTCCCTGTTGTCAGATGTGCCTTGGTTAAAAAAAAACTGAAGGGGCACATGCTTGTGTGTGTGTGTGTGTGTACTGTTGTGACAGAAAAAGAAAGGAGGGGTGAAGGGGCTCAATGAAACAAATGGTTATATAAGATCTGAATCCTTTCAAAGAGCCATTTAGTCCATCTTTAAAGAGAACTTGTTGGCAGTTCTTAAATGTTAGATTTTCATTGAAGGACAACAGTAGTCAGTACACCTCTGAACAGTGTCTGGGAGGCTGTGGTTGATACTGCCCAAAACGTTGATCATCTCCAGATCAAAAAACCAACAGACTCCATGAATGGAATGTTTGTCACCATTATTTGGAAGAACGATGGTGATATTGGTCAATGATTTTCATTTTAATGTTATAAATGTTTATTGGAACTTTTTCAGTTGTTTATTTATAAATCTCACTTAGACAAATGAAAAAGATTTAGTTGCCCAATAATTGTGCACAAATATTCTCCCAAAGAAAACCAAAACCTCACTTTTATTTTTTAAACATTCATATTTGAGATTTATTAACAGTTTAAATTAACAGAGAACATGGTGATTAAATAAATAAATAAAAACCTTCATAAATAATATTTGACTAAATGTGCACACACAGTGTTCTAATCTGTCCGGTTAAACATAACTCTTCCAACCCCCCAACCTTCATAAATAATATTTGACTAAATGTGCACACACAGTGTTCTAATCTGTCCGGTTAAACATAACTCTTCCAACCCCCCATTTAATCTGACCTGTGACTTTAAAAACAATATTTGTAGAGAACCACTACTTTTTACAGTTACACCCCTAATGTTGAACCTTCTTTCATTTGTAATTTATTGTAAAATATTTGATTTTAAAAGTTCTTTAATCTTTTAGGGAATAATACTCTAACAAATTTACTTTATAGACGTTTTAATTTTCCAAACACATTTTTTAGATTTAAAAATATCTTCATGTACTAGAGAAGAAGTGTAGAGAAGAAGCACTTCTCCAACTGGGCTCTTTTTTCCTGTCAAAATGGCTACTGGAAAATAAATCAAATAGTTGAAGATAACACTTTTCTGTGCATTGTGGCATTTATTGTCTAAGAGCCAAAGCAATATACAAAAAATATTATTTCCATCAATACGGAGAGGTCTATAAATATTTGTTCTAAAAGTGATTCTCACCATTTATGACCAGGTTGCGCAGACGGGAATTTAACCTGGTTCTGAAGGTCTCTGACTTTGGCAGCATTTTCTTCACTGGGAGATTCACCTGGACTACGGAATCCTGGTGAAAGCGGCCTCTCTTGGAAAATAATTTCTTCCTCCACTTGTTTCATTGCAGCATGTTTGGCTGCTTTCTGACAATTACAAATATTCACATAAATAGTAATTTTTGTGTAGAAAAATCCAAAGTACTCAAACAATAATGCCTCTGAAAGTTGTCATAACAAGAACACTTTTCTCATCACGTGTTTATTACAAATAGTTCTCTACCTTTCTTGGGATATCACGATTTGTTTCATATCCACTGACAGTTGAATCTTCTTCAGAGAATAATCGTTTAGGTTTCCTTATTCTCTTTCATCCTTTGGTGTGTCCACTTTAAGTAGAGATTTCTCAGCAATTTTTAGTGTTGATTCTTTCTCTGCAATGACAAAGGCAAAATAACATTTAATTAAATTCAATGCAGACAAAACTCCCTAAAAAAATTATTAAACTCTTGTATAATTATTTTAGATGCTTTTCTGGTTAAAAATAAGAGAAGCTTTCAAATGGTCAAGTACTAACAGACCACTGACAGAAGTAATTATTTATTTCAATCAGTATTTTAGCAGGAGCACGTTCTTTCTAGAACAATCTATTTAATCTAAAATATGATGGCACAACATTTACTTGTAATGAATATAAATAAATATAAACAGTACATTTGCACAGAACAGCTAAATATAATGAAGACACTAAAATGTTTTTAGTTCATTCAATACTCAAATCATTCATTACATTAGTGCATTTGGTCTTGTAATTTTGTTGCTAACTGAGCTCCCATCATGTCTGTTTTTCTTTTCTAACTGAACAACGCACAAAATTATATATATATATATAAATTGTTAACAATATCAGCGTAACTTATTATAGTTAAATGTTTATAACACAGTAAAACACGATAAAAACTGTTTACTCGCCTGCTAGCTGAATCACCACGGCCTGCTAGCACGTTAGCATCGACACTCAACCAGGTAATCTCTGGAGGTATATTTCAGAGTCAAAGTCTACTATCCACTTCGTTGGGACAATGCTGACAGCATCTTTATCGGTACCTTTTGTCCAAGAAACAAGTGCATACCGTAACTTCGACATATTGTTAACGAAGTTTCAACTCTTCGCGGTAACTTGTATCGAGAGGGCAAGGCTCTTCTTGGTTTTTTTTCCCCCGTCTTGGGTCGGTGCAAATAGTCCCGCCCCCTTTGTGATTGATTGGATCATTACCTGTTGAATGATTGGCTCAAATGCACTGTCTATCAAAACATTTGACTTGGTGGACCAATTGCTAAACTTTAGAAAAGTTTAGGCGCACAGTATTTAAAAAATAGCATTAATGGCAAAATGAACCTATTAAAAAGAAAGTACCTTACCTTTAGGGACATTGCAAAATTCATCAATGAGTTTTGTTTCTGTAAACCTGCTAACTTAAAAAATAAAGTCAGCTACAGTGGGAAAACTACCGGTATGCAGATATGTGGGTTGTTTTTGTATCCATATATACACAATATATATTCACATATATTGTGTACATGTCTTTGTGTATATTTGAAAATATATCATAACATTTCTATATAATGGAATATATTGTATAATATATTAGAATATATTGTATGATATATTACAATATATTTTACAATATATTCCAATATATTTTTGATTCGTAAGGGACATGCCCCTCTGACTATCAACAGCACCGCAGTGGAGAGAGTGGACAGCACCAAGTTCCTGGGAGTGCACGTCTCGAAGGACCTGTCCTGGAGCAGGAACACTGCAGCACTGGCCAAGAAGGCTCACCAGCGCCTCTACTTTCTCCGCAAGCTGAAAAGGGCTGGAGCTTCAACCCCCATCATGTGCACCTTCTACAGGGGTGCCATAGAAAGTGTCCTGACCAGCTGCATCACTGTGTGGTTTGGTGCATGTACTGCATCATGCCGCAAGAGCCTCCAGCGCATTGTGAGAGCAGCTGAGAAGATCGTGGGCACCTCCTTGCCCTCACTGCAGGACTTACACAGCAACCGCCTCACTCGGAAAGCCCTCTGCATGGCAGGTGATCCCACACACCCACTACACAGCCGCTTTAGACTGCTGCCATCAGGGAGGAGACTGAGGAGTCTCCAGGCTCGAACCAGCAGACTGAGAGACAGCTCTGTTCATCAGGCAGTCAGAATGCTAAACACTCTGCCTGCTCTGCCTCCCCTCCCATTTGAACTGCCTTAACACAAAAAACTTTCTCACACATTACCACTCAACACAAAGTTTTTAACACTGGACCCTGTGTCATCAAACGGGTTATTCACTAAACTCTCGGTCATGTACTCATTCAGTTTGCACTACTTCTCATATTTGCACTAATGTTTGTATTACATTACTGCCTATAGTCATACTACTGTTTACATTCACTGTTTACATTTATTAATAGGTTTACATACCTGCAAACTAGTCACCTTTCGGCGAAATTCGCCGTTTTCAAAGCAAAATATATCATTTACGTGATTCGTGTAGATCCGATGAGTTTTTGTTTTCGGGGGGGGGGGGGGTCAGACCCGTGGCAGATTAGAATGCATTATTTCCCACTGACTGGATTTCAAGACAGAGCAAGGCATCTTGTCGATAATAAAACATCTTTGTTGGAGCGCGTCATTTGGCCAATCACAACCTCAGGATAGACAGGGGGAGGAGACGACAGCGAAATCTTTGAACTGAAGTAAAAAAAAAACTCCGCAGTGCGAGTCCAGAGAGCTCTGTGCGAGTCGCGCGCGGAGGTTCAACAGAGCGCGAGGGAAGAGAGCAGAGAAAACTGTTCGAGCCAACTCCTCCAACGTGTGGGAGCTCTTGAAGCTTCACAAAGATTAAAAAAAACAACCTGCATCACGCAGTTTTGAAATTGACGACACGGGAGAACCACGCTGATGAAAACATGACTGAGTCGTAAACTAACTTCACCACGGTGTGTATCACTAAATCAGAAAACTAAAAAGCCCCTCCTAAATTCACTGTTGGTGGTTATTAAAATGTCACCTGTTCATTGGGTAAAGTTAATATTTTTATACATGCAGTTGAGTGTCACCATAATTGTTTAGTAAAATGGCATGTTGTGTTACAAATAAAACTAAATAAAAATTAACAAAAAGTCAATTGCACCCCTAAAGTCACTGTGATAAATTGTCACATTAATTTCATTATCTTAGCCACAGGAGTGAGTTTAAAAACAGGATGATGTCTATATGAACTAGTTGAATGAGGTGTCTCTAAAATATCCTGATGCATGATCAATAATAATTTAAACACTTTTTAAATCTGTCCACAGGACCTGACTTTATTTTGTTAGATGTCTCTAAAATAGTTATTAATCAAGTGTTTACATGTAGGTAAACATAGATGTTTAACAACTTGTTAAAATACACCAGAATGCAGGAAATGGCATCTACTTTATTCAAAAATTTCTGGCAAAATATTTAAGAAACGAGTTTTTACTGTTAGTAAGTAAGTTTTATTTATATAGCACATTTCACAGACATGAGAGTCACATAGTGCTTTACAAAAGGAAAAATAAAATCACAGAAGTACTATACAAAAAGGTAAAACATAACAAACTCTAAAATCAATGTACAAAATTAACCAAAAGCCTGTCTGAAGAGATAAGTCTTAAGTTTTTAAATGCATCTGTTGACTCGGAGCAGCGCATTGTTAGCAAAATGTTCTGCTGTATTTGACTTGCTGCTGTTGTTGGTTGTTAATTTTTTGGTTGACACAATCTTTCCTATTTATGTTCTCATTAAATTAGGTTAGTAAATGACTTTTACCTGAAGCATGTTAAAAAATTTACAAAATCTTTCGGGGGGGGGGGGCAACGTTTGTCACCTTTTTCATCCCTTCTGAGTTTGCAGGTACTGTATGATTAATACGGTTTACATTTATTACTACTGTTTTACATTTATTACTACTGTTTACATTTACACTATTTTTATATCTACACTACTGCTGATACATATACAGCATTCTCTGACTAGCCTTATCTAAGGATGCCAAATGTGCCTTATGTGCCTTACTGCATATGCCACTTTGCCTCTATACCAACATCAACTACCTCATACATATACTGTGTACATTAACTCATATGCTGCTGTGCCACTCTTTGCAAATGTCAATGCTAGAACCTTCAGTCTATTTTATAGATATACTTTTTATACTTTTTATACTACTATGAAAAAACTCAGGACAGTATTACACTTTTATTATTTCATTTTATGCTTATGTTCATTGGGTGTTTGGTGTTTCAGTGTTGGTGTAAATTTTCATACTTTCATACTACTATGAAAAAACTCGGGACAGTGTTACACTCTTACTATTTTATGCTTATGTTTATTAAATGTTTTAGTGTTTAGTGTTTAGACGGTTACTGTTGCACCGAGGGACTGAGAGAAACGCAATTTCGGTCCTGTGTATGTCCTATACATATTGCAGTTCTGACAATAAAGTTGACTTTGACTTTGACTTTGAACTTGTCTTTTGTGTTATTGTACAGCACTTTGGTTAATTCCTGTGGTTTTTAAAATGTGCTTTAGAAATAAAGTTGATTGATTGATTGATTGATTGATTGATTGATTGATTGATTGATTTATTGAGGTTCAGGTGGATTGTGTGTGGTGGATCTTTAACAAACAAAAAATAAAGACAGATTGATCTGTGTCTAAGTTTTTTATATGAAGGCAGAAAATATGCATTCAAAGACTGCTGCGTGGCAAGAGAGAGCAAAGATAATGAAGCGTGATATTCTTCTTATACATTATTATGAGCTAAGCAGAAAGTGTTTGTCATTTTTTATGTCAAATTGAAAACAAAGTCATTGCAATAACAGATAAGAGCCAAAAAGTCCTTCACTTTCCAGGTCTTTAGAAGGACACAAACTCATTAGCTGGACAAGTTCGGTCATTAATCACAGATAACAAATCAACAAAACATCCTTGTTTTGCACACAAGGAGAAAAGGTCCAAAGAGTTTAAACCAGAACCCTTGATTATAAAATCACACATTTTGAAAGCATCATGATTATACATGAAAAATAAAAGAGACACATCCCAGGTAAAAAGAAATCAGCATTTGTTCACTTTGCAGTTTTACAACAATTGCGTCAAAAGCCCTGAGTTGGGTTAAGGCTGGGGCGCTAGTGCGCAGGTGCAAGATGTAAACGTGTTTGCTTGTGCTCTCCACCACGACGACAACTAAATACCACGATAAAAGCATCTGGGAGCTGTACTATTTTGACGCTAAATCTGGCTAATCACCGGGCAGAATGCCGCCAAAGAAAGCTACAATTTCTGAAAAAAACAAGACTTTGGATGGATACATCGAAGGCGCTAATGCTACCGCTAGCTAGGCTAATGCTAATGTGAGTAGCGCCGCGCAGACGAGACCGTGGACGAACTCAGAGACTCTGCTTTAGCTGATGAAACCCAAATGCTTGATTTGTGCCAGGAAATATGCAAAAGCATGTCAGCATCATTTTTTGAGAAGTTGGATGAGCGCTTTGATGCTTTTGAAGCTAAGTTCGAAGCCGTCCTCGCTACACAAACTGACTTGCAGAACCGTATGGTCGGCCAAGAATCGGCAACCAAGGCTCACGAGGAGCGTCTGGGAGAGCTTGAAGCGAAATGTGAGGAGCTTACTAAACTTGTAACCTAGCAACAAACCAAACTACTGGACCTGGAGGCTCGCTCCCGCAGACACAACATCAAAATTGTTGGCATTAAGGAAAACTCTGAAGAGGGGAGGCCTACTGAGTTTGTCTCTGGGCTCATCCCTGAGCTGCTGGGTAAACAACATTTCCCACATGAACTGAAGGTCGACCGCGCACATCGCTCTCTGTGGCCCAAACCTGCGGCGGGTGAGAAACCACGCACCATCATCGCCCGGATACATCATTTTCAGAGCAAAGAGCTAATCTTACGCCTTGCCAGAACGCAGCAGATGGAATACAAGGGGAATAAAGTTTGGATTTTTCCAGACTACACCAGCGAAGTAATGAGCCAGCGCCGCGCTTTTCAGAACGTTATGCACGTCCTGAAAGGGGATGGAATCAAGTTTCAGCTGCGCTACCCGGCCCGGCTGCAGGTACACTGGCAGGATGGATCTACCCCGGAGGTGTTTACCGACCCCGGCTCGACCAGAAGTGGCTCACCAGCGGAGGAAAGGAAGCATGACCGAATAGGTCTAGTGAGCATGTTTGATACATTATTGTGGTTCTGTTGAAGAACTATAGTTCCTAATGACAATATAACAGTTCTGAATGCATTTGAAAGATTCTGGTACATTTGTCTTGACCAGCTCTCAGTGAAATGACTGTTGTGGTGGAGGGAGCCGTGACCTGATTGAGCTCAGTTCGCTATCTGTCCGGTAGCCCCTGATTAGTTCATAGGGGGGAGATATGCGTCGCGCTCGGCTGACGCTGGAGGGAGGAAGGGGGGTG
>JBBPBX010005102.1:0-13424 GCA_038048925.1 Garcialebias charrua
AATTTATGTTCTTGATCAAAAATTTGATTCCTTTAAATGAGCTCTGTCTGATTAAATAGTTTAGAATTTGGCCTACAAGTAGAAATATGGAGGCCGGACAACCTTGACGAACTCCTTTATTGATATTAAAACGACTAGAAGTGCCATATGAAAATTTAATAGCGCTATTATTATCTCTGTAAAGTGTCTTAAAGGCTTTAATGAAAAAATTACTAAAGTTAAAAAAGGATACTGTATCAAAAATGAAGTTGTGACTAACAGTATCAAAAGCCTTCTGAAAATCCAGGAAGAGAATAATTGGATCACCAGAGATGAGATCTTTATAATCAACTAAGTCCAGCACTAAACAGATGTTATCAGAAACATTACGTCCAGGCATAAAGCCGTTTTGAGATTCATGTATTAACTCGTTCAAACAATTTTTCAGTCTTTTAGCTAATATGCATGCCAAGATTTTATAGTCATTATTTAAGAAAGTGATACCACGCAGGGGCGCAACTACATATTTTTGAGGTGGATGCGAAAACATCAACGGCGCCCCCCTCCCCGCCGCTCCTTTTACCTGCCGCCTCATACAGCTTTCCTCCCTTAGTCATGCACTTAGAAAATACAGTAGTAATATTACAGATTTTTTTAATGTTACATATTATATCAGGTGATCATTTCAATGATAAACAAATAAGAAGTTTAATAAAGTAAAAATATATAACAGTAGTGGTAATCAGTGCTCAACATTTTATGTAGCGAAAATATGAAATCTTAACAGCCTGGAGTCCATGTCAGAGTTTTAACATTTATGACATTTAAACTGTTACTTTCCATGAAAGAAGACAATGAAAGATGGTCATCAGAAATTCAAACCATCATGGTATACAGTATAGGTTTTTGTTGCCTCCCTAATGTAATTATTCCTACCTGATGTCATCACTTGTCTCCTCTATCACTGACCTCTTGTCTGTCTCCTTCACCCTTTGTCTGTGGCATTCTGCACTGTCATATGGTCAAAAAAGTATTATACATTAGTTGTAAAAATTACAGATCTTATTAATACAGTTTAAAAAAAATAATGTTTACATGTTATGGCTTGGGCTTAAGTAGCTGTTCTTTCACTTCCACCTGCATTAGACCAACCTGTTGCCTTCCCCAGTCTGTCCTGATTCCTCTGTCATCTTCTCTTCCTGCTCTCCATCCTCACAGCTGAATGACATTAATTTTGTGTTAAGTAGGTTTAAAAATACAGCAGTCAAACCACAATAGAAATGAAACTTTAACTTAAATGATCTCCTTGTTGGATAACAGTTACTGACTGGACATTTCATCTGATCTGACTTACCAGATACATCACAACACACACCAGTGTAGTGATATTAAATAAGACATTTAATTTCAAGTGTCCCTCTGCCAAAAAGGTTGGTAACATGGGTCACCAACCTTTTTGAGTCTAAGGGCTATAGTGACACTGAGGACTAATTTGTCTGATACACACATAAGTCAGAGTCAGAGAATCTTTATTGTCATTTGCACCACATGTGAAAAATAAATAATGATGAAACGAGATTATGTACACAGGGTCCCAGTTACATTCAACAACAAAATGTAAGAGAAAAAACAGTAATAACATCTAGGATTGACTAAGAAAAACATCAACTAGAAATACACTAAGCACTAATGTAATAGAAAAACAAAATCATTACAGACAGCCGCACGAACATGAGTCTGTATGAGCAGATGGTCACAGATGAACACAGCAACAAGAAAACAGATCAGCATCAGCATGATGTGATATTTCACAGTGATTATTCTTATTATTTATTTATTCATGAGTCTAACAGCCTCAGGGTAGAAGCTGTTCCTCAGTCTAGTGGTTCTACATTTGATGCTCCTCAACCTCCTTCCTGAGGGGAGTGGGGCAAAAAGTGTGTGTGCTGGGTGAGTGGGGTCTTTCATGATACAGGTGGCCTTCTTCCTGCATCTGGAGGTGTAAATGTCTGTGATAGTGGGGAGACTGACTCCGACAGACCTCTGTGCAGCCTTCACCACTCTCTGTAGAGCTTTTCTTTCTGCAGCTGTGCAGCCTCCATGCCACACGTTGATGCTGGAGCACAGGATGCTCTCCACTGCACACCTGTAGAAGGAGGTGAGGACCGGGCTACTCAGACCAGCTCGTCTCAGCCGTCTGAGGAAGTAGAGTCTCTGATGACCTTTCTTGATCAGGCTGGTGGTGTTGTTGGTCCAGCTGAGGTTATCATTCAAGTGTACACCCAAGTACTTGTAGCTGGAGACCACTTCCACTCTAGATCCACTTATGTTCATTAGTTTAAAGATTTGACATGAATTCAGGGACAACTGCGTGTGCAAATCATTACCTCTCGTTTTTATTTACATTTCACACAACGTCCCAGCGTCTTCAGAGCAGAGGTTGTATTCTCGTCTTGTGACAAACGTAAATTGTTTTGGTCTTTGTGTTGTTGTTTTTTCAGAGGAAGTGAGGCCGTTGGAACGTTACACAGTTTGTGTGAAAGCTCTGTACGGGGACCACGGAGCAGAAACTTATCAAACACTCCACATTTATACACGGCAGGGCGGTACGTGATCTGAACAGAGAAACTTGTTCTTAGTAATGTCCACGTTCAACCGAAAAGTAGCTTCAAGTTTAAAACTTTGTAAACAAATATTAAACATAGAAATAGAAAGGGTTTGAACTTTGCGACCATTCAGTGCTCAAGTTGTTTGATTTTTATACACAGCAACAGAGCCTACATTTGTTTTAATGAATAAAGTATCAGTGGCTCACTCGTGTTTCCCCACAGCGCCCTCTGCTGGTCCTAATGTGAAAGGGCAGCACATCTCAGGCAGCTCAGTGGAGCTCAGCTGGACTCCTCCACCTGTGGAGCAGCTTCATGGCTTCATCTGCAACTACACCCTCTTCTACAACTCCCACAACCAACCAGCAAGACGTGAGTGACGTGCAAATATATATTTTTATTTTTACTGAACGTCTTGTAAGAAAGGTTTGTTGAAACAGAAAAGTTTTCTGTTGAGATTGAAGAGTAGAGAAACGTTCATGGAAAACCTCCATGTGCCCCGATGAGCCAGACAACATTTATATCGTCAACTTACAAAAGGAATATGGTATATAATTGTTTTTAAATGTACTGTATTTAATGTATTATCATTATTACCCAAACACTGAAAGGTAAAGGTAGACAGCAAAGTTTTTGATTTTGTGTGATTCTATCTATTCAGTTCAGTTTATTTCTATAGCGCCAAGACACAACAGAAGTTATCTAAGGGCACTGTACAAAAAAATCACATACAAACAAATGTCAATTAGTAAAAAATTATCTAGCAGAATCTTCATTTCATTTGCAGTCTTCCATCCTGAGCAAGCACAAAGGCAACAGTGGAAAGGAAAAACTCCCTTTTAAAAAGGAAGAAGCCTCCAGCAGAACCAGGCTCAGGACAAGTGGCCATCTACTTCACCTGGCTGGGTTTGAGAGGAACAGATAAACAGATGGCAGGTCCAGGTGAACCCCCCTATTGGAAGAAAGACAAAAAAAACACATTAAGGATAGAAGTAACTGCAAATACAAAGCAGGTAGAGTAAGTAAAGACAGCAGCAGAGTGAAGAAATGTCATTTTGTCCTCCAGCAGTCTAAGCCTAAGCAGCATATCTAAGGTATAGGTCAGGAAACCCAAGTCAACCCTAACTATAGGATTTATCAAACAGGAAAGTCTTCAAACTGGACAATGTGTCAGCCTCATGGACAGAAACTGGAAGTTGGTTCCACAAGAGAGGAGCCTGTTAACTGGAAGATCTTCCTCACATTCTGCTGCTGGAAACTCTACACAAGTAAACCTGCAGCCTGAGAGTGAAATGCTCTGTTAGGAAAATATGGAACAATAAGATCTGTAATATAAGATGGAGCTAGGTTGTTGAGCACTTTGTAGTTTAGAAGTAAGATTTTGAATTCAGTTCTGGATTTGACAGGAGCCAATGGAGAGAAACTAAAACTGGAGAGAGATGATCTCTCCCAGTAACTCCAGTTAAGACTCTGGCAGCAGCATGTTGGATCAACTGAAGACGTTATAAAGAAAGTATCTCTGTCTGTTAAATTCTCGTTGTATCTCGGTATAATGATAATAACGCTTATTCTGATTTTGTTAGCAAAAGATCTCATGAAACACTGGGCAGCTTTTAATGAAACGTGTAGAAGATTGAATTTAGATCTAGAACTAAATAACTTTTTGAGTCAGTGCTACTTAAAATGGTTGCCACAGCCAAGTGACCTATAAAACACAAAAAATGGCCATAACTCAGTTTTTCAGGTGTTGACCTAAACTTCAGTGTTGTAGAAGTTGAGACTGATCTCCAACAACTTGTCAACGTCTCTGTCTGTTAACAACAACATATTTCATGAACCAGTGAACAGATTTCAATAAAACTTTCTGAAAGTAATCATTGGGTAGTTCATCTACAACGGATTAACTTTTTCAAGATGGCTGCCACAGCTAATCAACATTAGCCAACACACAAACACAGTAACTGTACAATAGCCCAGTTTGTACAGGAATAGAGACAGAATGTGACGTGGGAGATTCTTCACATCTGGTCAGTTTTGATGTGTTGTTTCTTCAGGCATCATCGTTCCTGGTCACATTCACCACCACACTCTGAAGAACATGCCGCCTGGCCTCTACGACATCTTCATGCAGGTCAGCACTGTTGTCGGCACTGGTCCAGCTGGGAACCTAGTGAGAGTGAACATCGGTGATTTGAAAACACACACACACACATTGTACACTCTGGATCATGAGTGAATCCTAATCTTCACTGTGTGTGTGTGTGAAGGCTATGAGGACGTGTCCCTGGAGATGTATGTTGTCGTCTCACTCGCCTTGACGTCACTGGTGCTGATGGTGATGGCCTGCCTGACACAGAACAAAGTGTAAGATGCTAAACACACAAAGCCTGCACAGTGACCTGTGTGCTGAAACTGTAACTCAGCACTCCTGACAAATGATGATTTTGTGTGCTGCTGTATGAACGGGTAAATGAGGCACAGATTGTGTTGTAAAGAGCTTTGAGTGTCTCGATAAGATAGACAGGTGCCATATACTGTAAGTGCCATATTTTCCGCCGTACACATCGCACTAGGGGTGCGAATCTGTCAGTGTCTGGAGAATCGATTCGATTCTGATTTTTGATGCACCGATTCAACTAAAAATCGATTTTCGATTCTAAAACGATTTTCATTCCAGGACTGATTTTCGATGCTGAAACGATTTTCGATTCTGAAACAATTTTCAATTGAAATCATGAAAAGATTAAACAATAATGTAAACAAATAAAACATTTATTTAAAACAATAATGTATGCTTGTAGCAAACATTAATAATGTCAAATAATACAGTATAAATACAGCAGATGGGTATATGAATAGAATGCAGCAGCTTTAATCGGGTCCTGGAGGTCACTGGTGCCTATATCCAGCAGTCACTGTGCGAGAGGCAGGGGACACCCTGGACATGTCTCCAGTCCATCACAAATAATTCAAAATACAAACGTAAACAAAGATTTCAGCCTACTGTATTGCATAAACATTTAACTCAAAATAAAATAGACTTCAAAATCATATTGCATTCATCCATGTTTCAAATGTGTATGGATGGATTTTGTTTAAAAGATTTGTTTGGTAAATCTTTTCAACAAAAGCCATCTATCCATCATCTTTACCCGCTTTATCCTTATCGGGTCCTGGAGGTCACTGGTTCGGGTCAGATTTCTTCTTCTTTCTGCCACCTTTCATTTTATGTATTCTTTCATATACTATGAGATATGGTTTTATTTTCTTTATCTTTTGGGTTTTAATGTAAACAAAAAAAAAAAAATCGATTTTGGGTTTTTAGAATCGATTCTGAATCGCCAGGACTAAGAATCTAGATTCTTTAAAAAATCTATTATTTCCTGCACCCCTATCACACCACCCTATAAGTTGCACCAATCCAAATATGTCTAATAAAATGGAAAGAATAAAAAAAACATAAATACGTCACTTCGTTGTATACGTTGCATCTATTATGCGTCACAGCTGACAACCCGGAAATGTGGGCCGGTGTGCCAAAATCGATTGGCTGCCAAATGGCGGCCGTGGGAGCGTGCACGGGAGGACTTTAACAAGAATTTAACAAGATTAACTCTTAAAAACAATTATTTGTTTGCTCGACATTATAGTAAAGGTGTGTCTCAGTTGAACTTTTCCTTAATAAATGAACTTCAGTTGTCAAATTAGTTGTACTGTATTTCTCTGGGCCGGTGCAGCGATATGAATCTGATTTGACGTTTGCTCCTGGTGAGCTGGATGAAGGTGGCAGGTTATGGCAAGCCGATTGTGTCATTAATAGCCACTGTTACTTATTACATGACACAACGGCATGGCATACTACTCAAGTGCCATCTAGTGGCTGAAAATGGTAGTGTTCAATATTTTCAGTCAGAATGAATGAAAACGGTCATATCTCAGACAAAAATGGGTTTATAAATATAGGAAAAAATCCATAAATTTTCATTCAACCTTTATTTAAACAGATAAGTCAACAAATATGTCGCTTTGGCGTATAAGTTGCAGGGCATTCATATTATGCAAAAAAAAAATAATAATAATAATAAATTCAATTAATAAATTCAATTAATAAATAAAAATCTCAAAGTGCTCAAAATCTCAAAGAAAGAAAAAAACTTGACTTATAGACTGAAAAATACGGTACATTTTCCATTTTGTAAGGAAACTCAGTTTTCAAATCTTAGATTCACTGAAATATTAAATAAATTTGGAATAATTATGGAATAATTATGGAATAAATTACTCTTAAAACGGGTCGGATCCTCAACTCCACCTGTCAATCAATCCAGTACGCTCGTCAGTAAATGACCAATCGGTGACCTCAATTTGTCCCGAAGGTAAACATTCCTAACTTGCAGAAGCTCCACCCCCTTTTCCTCCGAGAACATTGTCAGTGTTTTACATTACAAACACTTTGAAGTCAGAGGTTAATAGATCAATTAAAGGTTAATGATTAAAGCTAGTTGTTCTTTGTTTTGTGTGTAGATAAATGTTGCAACTTCTGGTTGCATTAGTTTAGTCTTTGATTGTTATGATCCTTAAAAGTCTTATTTGTGACGGAGCTCCTCGTTGACGGCCATCCCACCATGAACATACCCGATCTCATCTGATCTCAGAATCAGAGTCAGGCCTGGTCAGTACTTGGATGTGCACTTCTCACAAACCTCACCATGGTTGTTCAAGTCCAGAGCCATTGTCATGAGTGGGGGCTACGCACCCCTCAAGATCAGATCCTAGAATCACCCCTGCTGCTATGTCTCTATTTTTTTTACAAAGTGAAAAGTTTCACTTGGACTGTATTTTTTGTATTTGTCATTTGTAGGGTGAAGAAAAAGTTGTGTCAAGGCGTACCTGATCCATCCAACAGCACCTTGTCCCGCTGGACCCCTGAAACTAGTTTAATGGTAAATTAAAACTTTTGTTTTGAACAGAATCTGACTTTTAATTCTGACATCCTGTGTTTTAGTCTCTTCCACACATTCAATCTGCTTCACCACAACAAGGTGGTGAGTCACAGACGGCACAAGACCCTTTATATTCAGAAAGAGTTGTTAGCTGTTTCTTTTCAGTTTAAACTGAATAAACTCTCCACAGAAGTAGCAAAACGTCTTTGGCTGACAAGGAAAGAAGTCATTTTGTTTAAAACTCTTAGGATAGAGAGCAACACCAATCAGTACAATATGAAACGAGTTTTCTTTTTTTACCCCCATTTTATTTATTTGCACTGCACAACAAAATACAAAAGAAAATAGATAAAATATGGTGACATATTTTTAAATTTCCCTTAAGGAATCTTCCCAAAGGATCAATAAATCTGTTATCTAATCTATTTTTTTTTTAAACGAACAAGCTCAAGGAGCTTATGTCCCTAAATAAACCCAAATTAATTAGAGATGTCAGAATATGTACGGGATGAGATTAAATTGGAGAATGGAAGATGATATAAGATTAGATGAATTGAGATAAAAGTAAATTAAATGGGATTAGATGAAAGGAGATAAGATTATGCAATATGATAAAATGACATAAAAATATTCAGCGCAGTATGATATGAGACAATATGAGATGATGATACAATAGAATACTAAAAAATACAATGCAGTGCAAGATGGGACAAGGTGAGGCAATACAATACACAAAATAAAAAAATTAAATAAAACAGATGATAGTTTGATACATCACATTATGGGACAATACAACACGAGAATATGAGAGAAGACAAAACAAATGATATAAGTTGAGACAATATAAGACAAGAGGATACACACAAGGCTCTATGTTTTAAGTTCAAAGTTCAAGTAGGTTTTATTGTCATTCACACCACATGTGGTACATGAGGTGGAACTAAATTGTGTACACAGGGTCCCAGTTAAACCCAACAAAAGCAAAAATATAAAGTATAAAAGAAACAGTATTAATATCTAAGATATGAACTAAGAAATATGCTAAAACACTAATGCTGCAAAACAATATACCAAATAACAGCAGCATGAAATAATCAGCAGCATGAAATAATCAGCAGCACCTATTACCAAAGTAGTGTTACAGTGAAACAGTGATTAGATATTCATGAGTCTAACAGCCTCAGGGTAGAAGCTGTTCCTCAGTCTAGTGGTTCTACACTTAATGCTCCTCAGCCTCCTTCCTGAGGGGAGTGGGGCAAAGAGTGTGTGTGCTGGGTGAGTGAGGTCCTTCATGATGCAGGTGGCTCTCTTCCTGCATCTGGAGGTGTAGATGTCTGTGATGGTGGGGAGACTGACTCCAACATCTTCTGTGCAGCCTTCACCACTCTCTGTAGAGCTTTCCTCTCTTCAACTGTGCAGCCTCCATGCCACACGTTGATGCTGGAGCACAGGATGCTCTCCACTGCACACCTGTAGAACGAGGTGAGGACTGGGCTGCTCAGACCAGCTCGTCTCAGCCGTCTGAGGAAGTAGAGTCTCTGATGACCTTTCTTGATCAGGTTGGTGGTGTTGTTGCTCCAGCTGAGGTTATCATTCGTGTGTACCCCCAGGTACTTGTAGCTGGAGACCACTTCCACTGCAGATCCTCCTTTTTCAGGGAGGGGGTAGGTGGGTTTGTTCCGTCTGAAGTCCACGACCATCTCCTTCATCTTCTTCACATTGATGTGAAGGTTGTCCTTTCTGCACCAGCTCTCCAGGTGTTCCACCTCCTGCCTGTGGCTGGACTCACCATTGTTTGATGCATCCAACCATCATTGTATCATCTGCAAACCTTACGATGTGACAGCCTGGATGAGGAGGTGCACACTCAAATGTGAGCAGAGTGAACAGGAGTGGGGGCTTAACACACAGCCCTGAGGGGAGCCAGTGCTGAGGGTAATGGTGGAGGAGAAGTTGTTGATCCTCACAGACTGCGGTCTGTTTGTTAAGAAGTCTAGGACCCAGTTGCATAGAGAGGAACTTAGCCCTAGTGTGAGTTTGTCCATCAGGGTCTGGGGAATCATGGTGTTGAAGATGGGTGTGAAGTCCACAAAGACGTAGTACCAGCTGATTCTAATTCTACCAAATATCAGCTGATAAGAAACCATTGAATAAAATCTGGACACCAGTTATTTTATCTGCTCTTGAACCAGGGTGCTTCTTACTCTTTCCATGAAACACTACGTATAAAGTTGTATGACTCTTTTGCTGTTCTCGTGTATTTTCATTTCAGACTCAGCAGCTGGTGGGGGGACAGGAGAGGTTCAGTGTCATGTACTCTGAAGTGAGTTTGCTTGGTAAGCTGCAGGATCTGGAGCAGCACATCTACCCGCCTGGCTGTCGTCTTCAGAATCACGCCTCCTTCCTGCTGTCTGCACCACCGGTCAAAACAGAAAACACTTTCACCAGAAACCCACCTGGAGACAGTAAATTCCCCATCAGTGAACTCAACACCACCCCCTGCATCTACGCCAGCATTTCCTGCTCTATGCCTGACACCCATATTCCCTCCTCCCTCCTGCCTTTGTTTGATCCAAAGTCCGCAGAGAGGCAAACCAGACCTGTGTGCTTAAATGATTTCAAGCTGCCAGCAGATAGAGCCAGTGAGTCGTCTGTCGTCCAACGCTTGGATCAACGGGAAACCTGCACTCTTCTGGAACAAGGGTCTGATTTCAGCAGAGCTTCCCATCCCTCTGTCTTATTTCCTCATCAGAAGAAAGACGACAACCCGGATGCTGCAATGTTTCTAAAAAAAGGTGATCCTTCTGAAAGGTTTTGGGCATTTTTTCCACATATTCCTCAACTTAGTGTGGATTTTTCCTACTGTCCTGTGCAGTGTGATCCCTACATCCCCTCCGATGTTTAGTTTCAGGCTCCATGTAGTTAAAAATAAAACTTTATGTACAGTTCTGCACAAATATTAATAGTTTTCGTACTTAAGCTGTGAAGTAAATCAGACTGAGGGAAAGGGAACAAGTCAACTCAGAAATTCTTGATGCGCAATAATCTAGGAAGAAACGTCTAACAAGGTTAAGTCAGGTCATCTGGATGGATTCTTTGTTTCAACACCGAATCCATCCAGATGACCTGACTTAACCTTGTTAGATCAACCCAGAAACTATAACAAATAATTAAATAACTAAAAAGACAGCTGTGTGGGTTTTTTTTGTTTGTTTAAAGTTGAAATTTTTTGTGTGTTTGTCAAACGATGTTGAATAATTTATTGCTTTTTTTAATCTTTTACTTTGTGTATGTTTTTGAAATGTGTTGTTTCGTCACATGACGTGTGAGCTGTAAATTCAAAAATAAAGGGTTAAAAAGAACACAAACTGCTTTGTTTACCATTGTCTCATTCTTGGATGTTTAAGAGGGCCTGGACTCTCTTCTTCACCTCTTTACCACATTCCCCATTTTCTTGGACAGTGGACCCAAGTACTTGAAGTCCTGCACCTTTGTGACCTCTGCTCCTTGTAGCCTCACTGTTCCACTGGCCTCCCTCTCATTCACACACATGTACTCTGTCTTACTACGACTGACTTTCATTCCTCTTCTTTCAAGTGCATACCTCCACCTCTCCAAGTTCTCTTCCACCTGTTCCCTGTTCTCACCACATATCACAATGTCATCTGCAAACATCATAGTCCATGGGGATTCCTGCCTGACCTCATCTGTTAGTCGGTCCATCACCAGAGCAAACAAGAAGGGGCTCAGAGCCGATCCTTGATGCACTCCCACCTCCACCTTGAAGCTATCTGTCACTCCTACAGCACATCTCACCACTGTCCTGCTGTCTTCATACATGTCCTGCTGTCTTCATACATGTCCTGCTGTCTTCATACATGTCCTGTACCAGTCTAACATACTTTTCTGCCACTCCAGATTTCCTCATGCAATACCACACCTCCTCTCTTGGCACCCTGTCATATGCTTTTTCTAAATCCACAAACACACAATGGAGTTCTTTCTGACCCTCTCTGTACTTCTCTATCAACATCCTCAAAGCAAAGATGGCATCTGTGGTGCTCTTTCTTGGCATGAAACCATACTGCTGCTCACAGATAGTCACCTCTTGTCTAAGCCTTCCTTCCACAACTCTCTCCCAGATCTTCATCGTGTGGCTCATCAACTTAATTCCCCTGTAGTTGCTACAACTCTGTACATCACCCTTGTTCTTAAAAATGGGAACCAGCACACTTCTTCTCCATTCTTCAGGCATTTTCTCACCCTCAAATATTCCATTAAATATTTGAGTCAAAAACCTCACTGCCACCTCTCCAAGACATTTCCAAACCTCCACTGGTATGTCATCAGGTCCTACTGCCTTCCCCTTCTTCATTCTTTTCAGAGCTTTCCGGACTTCACCCTCACTAATCTTTCCCACTTCCTGGTCCACAGTTTCTATGACCTCCACTCTTCTTTCTCTTTCATTCTCTTCATTCATTAGCTCCTCAAAGTACCGGTACTCCTTTCATTTTCCCTTCATGGTCTCCTCACTTGTTAGAACATCATTCCTATTGTTAACAAGCCTAACCTGCTGCACATCCTTTCCAGCCTGATTCCTCTGTCTCGCCGATCAGTACAAGTCCTTCTCGCCCTCTTTAGTGTCCAGTCTCCCATACAACTCATTGTACGCCCTCTGCTTTGCCTTAGCTACCGTACTTCCCTCTTTGCTCTATGTCCCATCTCCTTATATTCCTGTCTCCTCTCTTCGGTCCTCTCACTGTCATATTTCTTCTTGGCTAAACTGTCTCTTTGAATATCTTCCTGCACTTCACTATTCCACCACCAGGTTTCCATTCTCTGTCCAAATGTCACACCTATACCTACCTATCTTTCTAATTACTGTTGCTGTATTAGTCCAGTCATTTGGAAGTTCTTTCTTACCCCCCAGACCCTTTACCATCTCCTCCCTGAACTCCTCACTACATTCTTCCTTCTTCAGCTTCCACCATTTGGTCTTCTTCCCTGATTTTACTTTTTTCCTCTTCACAACAACAACAGTCAACCTAAAATACATTTTTAAAAAGTTCAATATTTTTTAAAGGGGTGGCACGGTGGCTGCCTCTCAGGCTCCAAGATAGAATCTTGGCCAGGGGGGCTTTCCTGGGTGGAGTTTGCATGTTCTCTCCGTGCATGTGTGGGTTTTCTCTGGGTACTTTGGTTTCCTCCCACAAACCAAAAACATGCATGTTAGACTGATTGGTAACCCTAAATTGTCCCTATGTGAGAGTGAGAGAGTGAATGGTTGTTCATCTCGTTTGTCTCTGTGGTCCTGTGATGGACTGGAGACCTGTCCAGGGTGTCCCCCACCTCTCGCATAGTGATTGCTGGACATGGACAGCAGTGACCTCTGTGACCCAAAAAGGAAGAAGTGGGTAAAAGATAATGGATGGATGGACATGCCTATTATCTTTACAGTCTTTCTTTTCAAGTTGCAGCACTGCTGGTGCTCATGTAGTCAACGTGCACCTCACAACCATTCATTCAACCTTTATTTAGACTGGTTAATCCCATTGAGCCTCAGGGACTCGATTTACAAGAGAGACCTGATGAACCAAAAGAGCTGCATGGCTGAAACCCCTCACCAAGTATGCAGACACAGATAGCAAAAACAATAACAGGACAACAACAATCATCATTCACACTATAAATAGGTTTTGTTAACATTATTATTGATTTTAATCAGGCTAACCACTGTTAGTTCAAACACTGAAGATTAAAGAACAGGAAATGAAGTAAAGTGGTGTGATAATGGTTGAAGGGTTTTCTTCTTCTTCTTGGTTTTTTATGGCGGTTGGCAAACAACATTTGGTGCATTACCACCACCAGTAAGGAGTGTGAATCAGGACTGGCAAGC
>JBBPBX010005102.1:13559-73488 GCA_038048925.1 Garcialebias charrua
TCACTATTAGATAACGAAAAATAATCTTAAGACTTGCATCAAAAAATCTTTTTCCTAATAACTTTAAAAGATTATACTGTTCTTTTTCTCGTTCCAGACTTCTTATCATTTCTGTTCTTTCTTTCTGGTATTTCCTACAGACAGACATTACATGTTCTATAGTTTCATTTTCCCCACAAAACTCACATCTTCCTGTGTCACGTTTACCCATATATGTAACGTTGCATTAAGTCCTGAATGACCCAACCGTAGTCTAATTATTATTCTTTCCTGCAACCTATTTCTTCCAACACCTCTTCTACTTTCTCCAACCTTCCTTTGAATTCTATAGAGCCATCTTCCTTTTACATCCTCTTCCTACTGCTTCTGCCATTTTTTTCCCCAATTTTTCTTTTAATAATGCTTTTAGTCTCTTGACTTACTAAAATAAACTCTTATATTAATTTATTTTTCCTTTGCAGAATATTTGGCCTTCTTGTCTGCCATTTCATTCATTTCCTTTCACTCCTATATGTGCAGGTACCCATAGAAACACAAGTATTAACCCCATCATCTGAATCCGATATAATATTTGCTGAATGTCTATTAAAACATCTGGGCGACTGTCTGAGTGACTGCTTTGTATACTGATTAATGATGAGCTTGAATCAGAGCAGATGACAGATCTTAAAGGTCTTGTTTCTTCTACCCATTCCACTGCTAACATGATTGCAACCATTTCTACAGTATAAACAGAGATTCCTTCATTCAGTTTCTTCCCTGTTAATTTTAAATTCTGGAACTAACTGCTACTCCTGTTTCACCTGATGGGCATCTGTATATATTTTTACAAAATCATAATATTTCTCTATGTACTTCTATTGTTGAGTTACATATGAATGTTTTATCTACTTTCCTTCTGTGTAACAAAGTTAAATCTATCTGGTGTATAGGTTGCACCTGTGTATAGGTCGCATTGTTCCTCTGGAACGCCCTACCGCCAGACCTTCGAAACACCACCTCCCTTTCTCTGTTCAAGACTGAAAACCCATCTCTTTAGACTAGCTTATCACTAACTTTACTAAATGTATTTTTATCCATTTTATATCCTTTATGTATTTTACATTTCAATTTGTCGCTGATAATGTTTTTTGTCCTTGGGTGTCCTGAAAGGCGCTTTTAAATACAGGGTAAAATGATTATTATTATTATTATTATTATTATTAAATGTTTTTATTTTTTTTCCATTTATAGATGGCCTCCCTTCACACCTTATAGCCATCCTCTCACTCCAATATGTATTTTTTTTATTTTTATTATTTTTATTTTATTTTTTTATTTTTTATTATTATTATTTTTTTTATTTATTTATTTTTTTAATAGAGAGAAAGAAAGAAAAGAGAAAGTGAGACAACAAAACAACAATTATCCACAAAAAGAGCACAAGGCAAACACACCAAACCTCCGTCCACAATCCTGCAAAGCACATGACAGAACACAGCAACGAAACATACAAGCATAAAGACTGATAATATTCATGACCTTGCATTAGATTTCTATATATAAACATACCCATACCTACAAATATATATACAGTATACATACATATATATTTATATTCATTTATATACCCATCTACATATATCTACATGTATTATTATTATTAAATGTTAATAAATATAATTAAATATTATATGCCGGAAAAGGGTAGCATGCCCTCTCCGGGTCGGGGAGGAGGTCCTGCCCCAAGTGGAGGAGTTTAAGTATCTCGGGATCTTGTTCACGAATGAGGGAAAACTGGAGCGTGAGATCGATAGGCGGATAGGTGCAGCGTCCGCAGTGAAGCGGGCGCTGTACCGGTCTGTCGTGGTGAAGAGAGAGCTGAGTCAAAAGGCAAAGCTCTCAATTTACCGATCGATCTACGTTCCCACCCTCATCTATGGTCATGAGCTTTGGGTTGTGACCGAAAGAACGAGATCTCGGATACAAGCGGCTGAAATGAGTTTTCTCCGCAGGGTGTCTGGACTCTCCCTTAGAGATAGGGTGAGAAGCTCAGTCATCCGGGAGGGACTCGGAGTAGAGCCGCTGCTTCTCCACATCGAGAGGAGCCAGTTGAGGTGGCTCGGGCATCTGGTTAGGATGCCTCCTGGACGCCTCCCTGGTGAGGTGTTCCGGGCATGTCCCACCGGGAGGAGACCCAGAGGAAGACCCAGGACACGCTGGAGGGACTATGTTTCTCGGCTGGCCTGGGAACGCCTTGGGATTCCCCCGGAGGAGCTGCTCCAAGTGGCTGGGGAGAGGGAAGTCTGGGCCTCCCTACTTAGGCTGCTACCCCCGCGACCCGACCCCGGATAAGCGGAAGAAGATGGATGGATGGATGGATTATTATTATTATTATTGTCCAATTATCACCAATAGATTGGAAAAATCCCTAGATAGGTCGCACTGGTGTATAGGTCGCACCTTCGTTTAGCTCTGCTGCAAATGTCTGCCACAGGAGCGCACAGCAAGGTTTTTAAGAAGATTAACACTTGAAAACAATTATTTGTTTGATAAAAATTATAGCATATGTCTGAGCTGAACTTTTCCTTAAAGGTGGGGTATGTAAGATTGTAATGTAGTCTGTAACTTTTCAAACAATATATTTTTAACATATTTCTTCACTCTGTCACTATCTACTGACAAACTGATGTTAGACAAAGTAATCTCTGAAAAAAACTATAGTCCCCTTGCTTCTCTATCAGCATTTATAAAAACACTGAAAACACAGAGTGACCAGGACACTGACAGCCAATAAAAACAGAGTTGTTTGTCACGCCCCAACCCACGCCCCCACCTGTCCCAGCCGCAGCTCGTTCTCATTCAAAGGATTGCAAAGCGATGCAGGACTGTTTTGTATGTGACACAAATTTATTAAATATCCCTTCTTCATCACAGAGCTGGACTTTTATTTTGTTTTTTTGCAAAAAGTCAAGTGATCGCTTCATCCTTCACTGACAGGAATGAGGAACGCTGACAGACATGAGGAAGTCACGAGCGAATTAAATCATGTCCAAACGTTGCTTCGTGAACCTCTGATGATTTCTGCTGGATTTTGTGATGTAGGACTAGCGCTCCATGGTTTTATTTTATTTTATTAGAAGGTTTTATTAACATAAACACAGAATATCGCAGCGGCTCTGAGCAGAGAGCAGCAGGGGGCGGAGCAGATCCCAAGTTCACCAGAAGCACGGACTGTGCCATATATGGCTCTGAGGGGAGGGAGCAAAATGCTTTTCTGCGCTGAAAATATTTCTAAGTCCCAGAGTGTTCAAGAGTGTTCAAATATCGCAGACCCTAGCTTTAATAAATGAACGTAATTGTGAAATGAGCTGGATTTAAAAATTTGTTTAAACGAAAGTGATAATAAGCCATATGGGTCGCACCTGAGTATAGGTCGCAGGCCTTGAAAAAAACCCATAAAAAGGTGTGACCTATACACCAGAAAATACGGTACATTGGCCTCAGGTAAAATCCACGGTGTGGCACAGTCGGACTGATATTTAAATTATTTATATTTCTAATTCCTTTGCTTCCCATATTATTTCCAAGACATGAAATTTATTGTCTGCTCTGTCCATCTCCCAACATTTTTGTAAAGTTACCTGTGCAGGATGATTTTTTGTGTGTCCCTCAATAATTCAATGATAATTGTCATGGCATGTCTCCTGTCTCTAGAGCTGAAGTTGGAGTTGTTTTCATTGCACCTGAGATTAATCTCAAAGCCTGATATTGCATTGTATCCAGTTTTCTGGAGGGGGTTTCTTCTTCTTGTGGGAGATGATGAAATCTTTTCCCGCGACCCGGCTGTGGAGGCGGGGCCAGAGCGCGTGCACAGTCAGCACACCTGAACAAGCAGACAAGACAATCAGCGCGTGGGGCAGATCCACGGAGCAGGGAGCCGGAAGTAGTGGCAGGTCGGAGCTTTTTTCCACGCACAGGTGTTGTGACCCGCACGTGCGCCTCCACAACGCGCTCGGTTTGTGAAAGAGGAAACATGTCGGAGAGAGGGAAGAAGCTGCTGCTCGTCGTGGTGGACATCGCCTGCGTGTTCGTGGGTGAGTGTCTGCTGTGGACAACATGGCGGAGCGCGACACACCTGGAGGCGCTCCTCACGTTGATCTGTTGATTCAGGGTTTGTTTTCGATGCAACACGTGTTTCAACAAGCTGAAACTGTTCCAAAACAAATCAGCACGTGTGATGCATGAATTGTTCAAACTTTTGAAAGCAGTTTCTTTTATTATTATATTGTTTGAGTTGAGACTGTTTCCCAACCCTGAGTGGGATTGTTCATGTTTATCATGGGAGACACGGATTTGATTGCTTCACTGTGACGCAATCTGAGATAAAACTGATGTTAAAGTTCATGTTGCCAGATCATCTCATGATGGGTTTAATTTAAATGCTTTAACTGAATAATGTTCAAAATGGCTGTCACCTGGCTGCAAACACTAAACTATTAATTAGTCAGGTATTAGATTGAATCAGCTACAATCATCCTCTCAGTTTAAATCAGGGGTGTCAAAAGTCAAATACACCGAGAGCCAAAAAAACAATTTGCCACAAGCCAAGGGCTGGACTGGTTAAGTTTATTATAAGGGGGTGATATGAGAAATTTTTTTCTGCACTCTTTTCATTCATTGTTTTCTTTTTGATTCATTTGTTTTAGTTCGTCTCTTTTAAATGAAGGAATAAATGAATTAAATAAAATATTAAATAAAATATTAAATAGCTTTACATCTGCTAAGTTCTTGGCATAAATCAACACAGACATGTTCCTGTTTTTAGTATTTTACATTATTTTATAATGTAGCTATTCATAACAAATACATTATAAATTACCGGGATGCATGCTCAATATTATATTATAAATAAATAAATACCGTAATAATAAAAAAACTCCCCTAGATAATTACTAGAATAAATATTTCATAATAATGGTGTGGAGAGGATGGCTATAAGGGAGAAGGGAGGCAACCCCCCCACAATTTTTTTATTTTTTTTATTTTTTATTTAATCATCCAGGGGGGCCATAAATGAGTTTGCGGGCCGGATCTGGCCCGCGGGTCTCCACTTTGACATATGTGGTTTAAATGAAACGCATTTGTCATTGAACTTCTTTCTTCAGTGAAAATCAACTTCAGTGTTTGTGCATGCCCTGTCTTGTATGAACTGTTTGTGTTCAGAGCCATTGTTGCGTAACTTTTGAGACTTTAAAGACTTTCAGTTTATTTTTTTGAGGGGGAGAAGGGGGTTGCTGAGTAGACTGTATGAAGTCATGAACAGAGAACATGCATGTGGAGACTTGTTAACACACAGCCAGTCCTCTGCATCTTTCAGCTGTTTGCATCATCGCCCACAGAGTTGATCCAGAGAGGATGTTGGTTTGAAAAGAGTCCCCCACCTCCCACATTACATTTGTGTATTTTATTTTTGTGTGCCCCATCTGTTAACTGTCACAGAGGAATGATAATAATTGTGCTATCCACAAAAGACTGTTTTCATTTTGTTCAATACCTCCCAGTTAAAAAACAAACCAAAAAACAAGTGGGTTGAAATCCTTCAGGACTTCATGATGACTTCTTCAGCTGTTTTAATTAAAGAGGGAAACTGTTAGTTAATACAATGAGTCAGTTCCTCAGATGTGATGACTTTCATTTCTTTCTTGGCAAGTTCACTCTACTTAAAACGTGAAAGCACCTTTTTAACAGTAAAATACCAGTAGTCCATTTTTAACCAACTTAAAGGTTTATGTTGAACCCTGTTCGTTTTAAAACTGGTTTTATTATTTTATTGAATTGGGGAGTTGCTTCAGCTCATGGGCCTCTGTGGTATACTAATTTATTTTTGCTTATAATGATAGTCTTCACCTTTTTTAAATTCAGAACAAGATAAATGAAAAACTCAACTCCATTTTTAAGGGTGCTGCTCATAAAATTAGAATATCATGGAAAAAAATTGATTTTATTTCAGTAATTCAATTCAAAAAGTGAAACTTGCATATTCTTTCATTACACACATTGCTATACAGTACAGTATTTCAAATGTTTATTTCTTTTAATGTTGATGATTATAACGACAATGAAAATCACAAATTCAGTATCTCAGAAAATTAGAATATTACTTAACAGCTTTTGGCTGGCTCTGGTGCCCGGCTCTGGCCGGGGGGCCCTCGGCTCGTTGGGGGGGTTGGGGGACTGGGGGCGTGACCGGTGGCCTAAGGGAGTGGGCAGGTTGACCCAGCTTGGGTGTCTAGTGTGCTATGCGTTTTGAGAGTGGTTAGTATGAAGGGTGGGTGTAGTATTTTTTTCTGAGGTGGGGACTGGGTAGATGTCCTTGATGATGGTCTGTGACTATGCGTGGCTGGTTGGCTGGCCCTTCTCTATGGTGGGGGCTCGGTCCCGGTACTTCCTGGCTCTGTCGGTGGTAAGGCGGGCACTCTTGGCTGGGTCGTTCATGTGGGATTTGGCGTCCTCTTGGACGGCGGGTTACTGCGCCCTGGGGTGTGTAGCTGTTGGTCGTGCTGTTGGTGGCCTTCGTGGCCCTGTCCCTCTCTGGTCTGGAGCTCAATGGTCTGACGGTCGGAGAGGTGTTTGGCCTCGCTCCTTGGGTGGACCTTGGCGAGCTGGGTATGTTGGGTCAGCGGTGGAGCTGACTCTCTGCGGGAGCATCGTTCCAGCAGTTATTTTTCTCCCCATCCCTCACCGCGCACCTCCGCCCTCTTCATTTCAAAATTAATACATGTAGGGATTTTGAGGCTCGGGTGTGCTGCAACATTTTTACATCCCTGTTGTTCAGAACCACCTGGGACTCAATTTTATTACACACCTTAGACCAGGGGTCTGCAACCTTTACGATCAAAAGAGCCATTTCTGCCCCTTCGTTCACTAAATTAAATGTGTCCAGAGCCGCAAAACCTGCTACAACTGCCATTATCAACTGGTGGCCCATGGGCCATTTTAAGTTTGTTAGAGGGGGCTTTTCTGGTCAGTAGGTGTGAAATTATAAAAACTAAAATCATCTGACAATTGTTGTTAACGTTTATTGATATTTTTACATTTTAAGACAAAAGAAAAGACTGGATTCCATCCACCCATCCATCCTTGCATCCATCTTACATCCATTTCTTCCTTTATGGGTTGCAGGGCATCACTGGTGTCCATATCCACGTCTCAAGTCTATCACAGAAGACTGGATTCTTATAAAGAAAAAAAAAAGATTTTGCCAATTCTTGAAAACTAAAACCATGAACTGTGCATGCTTATGCATTTTTTTTTAATTGTGGGGTACTTGAGTACCTTATTTTAAAGTAATAAAGTTAAAGCGAGTATAATTTACTGTGTGTATTAGTACTAGTATCCACATATTTACGAAGGAAATGACAGGAAAACTGCTGAAACTAAATCACTTTTTTAAAACATAAAATTCAGTTTTATGTTAGTTTTGGTCAAAGCTGGAAAGAGCCGCTGTGGAGGGGCCAAAGAGCCACATGTGGCTCCAGAGCTGCCTTAGACATTCACTAATAACATCCTCATGACATTCACATATAGGAACCTGGGGTGGGCACTGTGGTTATGGGTGGCAGGATGACACTATTCTCACCTCCTGTGCCTGTGCTCACTTGCAAATGATGCATTAGTCAGTAAGGGCTTGGGTTAAAGTTGGGGTGGAGGGGAAACTGGCATTATGCCAGCCTTTGCTTCTTCTTCTTTCCTTTAAAAAAAAAATTGCACTTTACATTGCACTTTACACTTTACATTGCACTTTACAACAACACACACCAACAGCACATCTGGGGGTGGGGGTGTATGTGTCGGGGTCTAATATTATTTATTCTTTTTTTTTAATTTTTATTACCCCTTGGTTCCCTGGCTGCCATTCTGGGGGTGGGGTCTGGTAGAGTGGCAGGCCGTCGGGTGTTGTCCTGGACTCTGGGGGGTTCGGGGTCTGGGGTTTTGCCGTGGGTGGGACTGGCACTGCACCTCCCTGGGGCCGCTTGGGTGTCCTGTCCTGTCGGCTGGGTGTGGGTTGGGCCGGATCTTGGATATTGGCTGCTCTCCGCCCCAGAATAAATGGGCCTACCTACCTCCTGGGTTTGGACGTGGGCTTCCACAAGTAGGGGGCTGGTACATGTCTTGGACCTGGGGGGTATAGAGTGAGTATCGGAATTATGAATGGAATGTGCTGTTATTGTATGTCCTTGAGTGAGTGAGGATGAGGGTGGGTCTGTGTGATTGTGTTAATGTACGAATGTCTATTTGTCAGGCCGGGTCGTAGTCTGTCCCCTATTCGATACAGCTGGGGCTGCTTGGTGTCACGCCCCTGGCGCGCGGCCCCCCTAGTGGGGTGTGCCCCTGCCTGTCGGCATGCTTGGGGCCCTAGTTGTCGGGGGTTGGGCGCTTGGGCGTATGTCGGCTCAGCCGGGTGGCTGCCTGGTGGGGCTCGGGTCCTCTGGTCCTGTCAGGCCGGGTCCTGAGGGGTGGGCGTCCCCGGTGCCCGGGCCTTGGTGCTTGGGGCTACGCTGGTGCAGCGGGTTCTGGCAGGAGCCTGTGAGTATGTCGCTGTGGGCCCCAGGGGGTCATTGTGTGTAGTCGCTGGTGGGGGTCATCTGGTTCTACCCTATGGTCAGATTTGGGGGGTGGGTGAGTGGCTCGTCATGTTTGGATGGCCCTGGGAGCTCTGCGCTTGCGGTCCTTCTTGGGGTCTTGGGCTCTGGTCCCCCTTCTATCTGCCTCGGGCCTTGGGGTCGGATCTCTGATGCTTCACGGTCACTACTGAATGTTCTATTAGAGAAGCCTTAATCACTTATGCATGCTCACAACCACACACAAATGGATGCGGGGTTATAAGTGTAGATATCATATGTAGATATGTAGATGGGTATATGACTGCATATGAATGTACAGTATATGTATGTAGTATGTATACAGTGGGGAGGACAAGTATTTGATGCACTGCTGATTTTTCAGGTCTTCCCACTTGCAAAACATGTAGAGGACTGTACTTGTTATCATAGGTACTCTTCAACTGTGAGTGATGGAATCTAAAACAAAAATACAGACAAATACTGTACATTGTATGATTTTTAAATAATTAATATCCATTTCATTGTGTGAAATAAGTATTTGATCATCTATCAACCAGTAAGAATTTTGGCTCTCACAGACATGTTACTTCTTCTTTAAGAAACCCTCCTGTTCTCCACTCATTACCTGTATTAACTGCCCCTGTTTGAACTCGTTAGCTGTATAAAAGACACCTGTCCACACACTCAATCAGTCAGACTCCAGCATCTCCACAATGCCCAAGACCAGAGAGCTGTGTAAGGACATCAGGGATAAAATTGTAGACCTGCACAAGGCTGGGATGGGCTACAGGACAATAGGCAAGCAGCTTGGTGAGAAGGCAACAACTGTTGGTGCAATTATTAGGAAATGGAAGAAATGCAAAATAACGGAAAATCTCCCTCGGTCTGGGGCGCCATGCAAGATCTCACCTCGTGGAGCATCAATGATCTTGAGGAAGGTGAGGAATGAGCCCAGAACTACACGGCAGGACCTGGTCAATGACCTGAATAGAGCTGGGACCACAGTCTCAAAGAAAACAATCAGTAACACTCTACGCCGTCAAGGATTAAAATCCTGCAGTGCACGCAAGGTGCCCTTCCTCAAGCCAACGCATGTCAAAGCCCGTCTGAAGTTTGCAAACGACCATCTGAATGATTCAGAGGAGGAATGGGAGAAGGTCATGTGGTCTGATGAGACAAAAATAGAACATTTTGGTTTAAACTCCACTCGTCATGTGTGGAGGAAGAAGAATGATGAGTACAACCCCAAGAACACCATCCCAACCGTGAAGCATGGCGGTGGAAACATCTTTCTTTGGGGATGCTTTTCTGCAAAGGGGACAGGACGACTGCACCGTATTGTGGGAAGGATGGATGGGGCCATGTATCGTGAGATTTTGGCCAACAACCTCCTTCCCTCAGTAAGAGCACTGAAGATGGGTCGTGGCTGGGTCTTCCAGCATGATAACGACCCAAAACACACAGCCAGGGCAACTAAAGAGTGGCTCCGTAGGAAACATCTTATGGTGCTGGAGTGGCCTAGCCAGTCTCCAGACCTGAATCCAATAGAAAATCTTTGGAGGGAGCTTAAAGTCCGTGTGGCCCAGCGACAGCCACGAAACCTGAAGGCTCTGGAGGAGATCTGTATGGAGGAGTGGGCCAAAATCCCTGCTGCAGTGTGTGCAAACCTTGTCAAGAACTACAGGAAACGTCTCATCTCTGTAATTGCAAACAAAGGTTTCTGTACCAAATATTAAGTTTCTTTTTCTGGTGTATCAAATACTTATTTCACACAATACAATGGGAATTAATTATTTAAAAATCATACAATGTATTTGTCTGGATTTTTGTTTTAGATTCCATCACGCACAGTTGAAGAGTACCTATGATAACAATTACAGTCTTCTACATGTTTTGCAAGTGGGAAGACCTGAAAAATCAGCAGTGCATCAAATACTTGTCCTCCCCACTGTATATTTGTAGATATAGGTATATATATTTATAGAAATCTACTGCAAAGTCATGAATGTTATGGGTCTTTTGTATGTGTTTTGTTGCTGTGTTCTGTTATGTACTTTGCAGAGTTGCGGACGGCGGTCGGGTGTGTTTGCCTTGTGCTCTTTTTGTGGATAATTGTTAGTCTTGCTTTCTGTCTTTCCTTTCTTTCTTTCCTTAAAAAAACAATATTACTTACCGTAAGAACAATAAAGGATTTTTTGAAATGTTGGCCAACTGAAAAGTATGAACATGAAAAGTATGAGCATGCACAGCACTAGTTGTGGCTCCTTTTGTCTGGATTACTGCAGCTATGCAGCGTGGCATGGAGTCCATCAGTCTGTGGCACTGCTCAGGTGCTATGAGAGCCCAGGTTGCTCTGATAGTGGTCTTCAGCTCTTCTGAATTGTTGGGTCTGGTGTATCACATCTTCCTCTTCACAATACTCTATAGATTTTCTATGGGGTTAAGGTCAGGTGAGTTTGATGTCCAATAAGAACAGGGATACCATGGTCTTTAAACCAGGTTCTGTTAGCTTTGTCACTGTGTGCAGGTGTCAAGTCCTGTTGGAAAATGAAATCTGCATCTCCATGAAGTAGGTCAGCAGCAGGAAGCATGAAGTTCTCTAAAACTTCCTGGTGCACGGCTGTGTTGACCTTGGACCCCAGAAAACACAGTTGACCAACACCAGCAGGTGACTTGGCCCCCCAAACCATCACTGACTGTGGAAACTTGACACTGGACCTGAAGCAACATGGATTCTGTGCCTCTCCTCTCTTCCTCCAGACTCTGGGACCTTGATTTCCAAAGGAAATGCAACATTTACTTTAATCAGAGAACATAACTTTGGACCACTCAGCAGCAGTCCCAGGCGAGATGCTTCTGACACTGTCTCTTGTTCAAGAGTGGCTTGACACAAGGAATGTGACAGCTGAAACCCATGTCTTGCATACATCTGAGTGTGGTGGTTCTTGAAGCACTGACTCCAGGTGAAGTCCACTTTTTGTGAATCTCCCCCACATTTTGAAATGGGTTTTGTTTCACCATCCTCTCCAGGATGCGGTTATCCCTACTGCTGGTACACTTATTTTTCCTACCACACCGTTTCCTTCCCTTCTCTTCTCTATTAATGTGCTTGGACACAGAGTTCTATGAACAGCCAGCCTCTTTAGCAATGACCTTTTGTATCTTGCCTTTGTGCAAGGTGTCAATGTTCGTCTTTTGGACAACTGTCAAGTCAGCAGTCTTCTCCATGATTGTGTAGCCTACAGAACCAGACTGAGAGACCATTTAAAGGCCTTTGCAGGTGTTTTGTTAATTAGCTGATTAGAGTGTGGCACCAGGAGTCTTCAATATTGAACCTTTTCACAATGTTCTAATTTTCTGAGATATTGAATTTGGGGTTTTCATTAGTTGTCAGTTATAATCACCAACATTAAAAGAAACAAACATTTGAAATAGTAAAAGAAATAAACATTTGAAATATATGATTTTGTGTGTAATGAATGAATATAATCTACAAGTTTCACTTTTTGAATGGAATTACTGAAATCAATGAACTTTTTCATGATGTACTTATTTTAAGACAGCACCTGTAAACACACGATAAAGGTTTGTCCTCTTTGGCTGTTATTTGTATCAATATGAAAAATCAACTTGAGCAGTGTTTTAAAATGATTTTTAAAAACCTCAGATGGAAAATAACACATCAAAATTTACATGATATAATGAACTAAGTCAAAACACGCAAGAACTGAAAAAAAACAAGACTTTATCATTTTATAGTCTTTTCTGTGGAGATGTTCCGTCAAATAATCACATCAATTTTGTGATGTAGTTTGAAGGTTATCATTGGTTGAACAAACTGTGAAATAAGGGGCAGATATAATAAGATTTCAGCTTCTTTCTGCTCCCTTCATTTTATCCTACTTGTATTCTTGTATCTGATGAAACTGTCTTGTACTGTATTGTTCTTTTAAAATGAATGAATAAACATCAAATCAAATAATCAGTCTTGGAGAACAAAGAAATGAGGAAGAAGTCAATAGATCGCCTGTTTGGTGCTTCTTGTAACATTTAATGTCAAAAACAAAAAATAGACCTGCACAAATTTGAGTTTTGGAGTCAGAATAAATTAAACGATAATGTAAATATGTTCTATGAGTTTTGGGGTCAGAATAAATGAAACGATAATGTAAATATGTACAGTAAGTACTATAAAACTTTTAAAGAGGCTTTATCATGACTAAAATACTGTATGTTGTGATGCATTCTTAATGCTGATATCACAGTTTCCTTATACAATAAGTTAGGGGCAGCTGTGGCTGTGAGTGGTTAGAGCAGTCGTCCAATGTCAGAGTTGGGGGTTCGATTCCACCAGCAGTCACATGCCGAAGTGTCCTTGGGCAAGACTCTGAACCTGTATGAATGTGATCTAAAAGCACTGATTATTTGTATAGAACTAGTAGAGTGCTGTATGAATGGGTAAATGAGGACACAGATTGTGTTGTAAAGCACTTTGAGTACTGTATCCTGATAAGATAAAAAGGTGCTGAAGTGCAGTCCATTTACCATTTTATATCTAACCCCTTACTATATCTATGTCTACAAGCATGTCTTACAGACATATAAACCTGGATGACCCTAAATTTTCTCCTTTTGAACACAGACAAGACTGAGGTTTTAGTTTTTGGACCCGAGCATCTAAGAATAAATTTTTCAGTCTTTCACCTTCCTTAGATGGCATTAATCTGGCCTCCAGCTCTAATGTTAAAAATCTTTTTTGTTCAGGATGTCTTTTATACCCCACATTAAAAACTAGGGGTGCAGAAAAAAATAGTTTTTTTTTATTTTTAAGAATCTAGCTTCTTAGTCCTGGTGATTCAGAATCGATTCTAAAAGCCCCAAAATCGATTTTAAAACATGTTTAATTTTCTATTTTTTCAGCTCCTACTCCTGAGCGTACTGCATATTACATTTTGTGTCCGTTCGGCCACCGTAGAATTTTTGTCCGTGTAGGCCAGCATACAGCAAGCTAGTTAGCCAGCTCCCTTTATCTGATTAGAGCCTGCTAGCATCGAGAAGGAGCACAGCGCGATTCAACCAATTTTAAGTTTTGACATTTTGTTAGATTTACTAAATAAGAATCAATATGGTTAAAAAAACTGAAGTCTGTATTTTATTTTGAGTTAAAGGTTAATGCACTTTGGTAGGCTGAAGTCTGTTTACTTTTGTATTTATATACAGGTGGTCCCTGACTTACGACGGCCTCGACTTACGACGTTCCGACTTTACGAACGCATCATATTAATAAAAATATGAAATAAAATAAATGTTTTTATTTTTTTTTGTGTTTAAATGTTGATTTCATGTGTACAGCACTTTGTTGCAGCTGTGGTTGTTTTAAATGGTTTTATAAATTATTATTATTATTATTATTATTACATAATTTTTAAGCCAATTTACCAAGTTTGCAGCAGTTTTCGGCAGTCAGTTTTAAGCAGTAACTACGAGTTTAGCCTTAGCCAGTTGGCTCCAGCCTCGTAGCTCCAGCCTTGACAGCCGGCTTTGTCCGATCAGAGGTTCCTGCGCTCGGATACATGATCTGGAGCTGAACTGTGGTTTTGTGGAGGAATGGATGGGCAAAGCAAAACGACACTGTTGACCGCGTGAAGCATCAGACAGCAAACCGGACCAGAGTAGCAATGAGCTAACATTCTAACAAGCCTTGCTGTAGGATGGACGGTTGGATGGACGGTTGGATGCTAACGCCCCATCGAGGACACGGAGCTGATGGGCGGTGGCTGGGAGCTCGCCTCCATGTCCGCCTGGCAGCCTAGGATGTTGTCTGGACACCGAGCTAACATGCGAAAATGCGGAGAAAAAGCTGCGGCAGCCTTGGCGGGGCTAACGCTAACGGGCACTGCTAATGGCGGGGCTAACATGCTATCGCAGAGCAGCTTGTTTTGGATGGACGCCGCGGAGAAACAGCTTTCAGTAATCTAACTCTTTCTGGCTCCAAATGTATGGAGTTAACATGCGAACAGTCCTTCCTGTAAACAGTTTGGACCGCGTGAAGCAGCTCGAAGTTGCGGAGCTCGGACATGCAAGAACTAACATGCAAACAGGACATGCAAGAACTAACATGCAAACAGACGAGACAGGCTTGACCAGCTCAAAGTAAGAAATTAAATTTTTATTTTTAGCCCTGGACTGTTAAAGGAGCTGTATGTAACTTTTCTAACAATATATTTTTAACATATTTCTTCACTCTGTCACTACCTCCTGACATACTGATTTTAGACAAGTAATCTCTGAAAAAAACTATTGTCCCCTTGCTTCTCTAAAAGCATTTCTAAAAAGCCACAGTGACACGCCGTTAACCAGCCAATAAAAACAGAGTTTGTAACCAGCCAATAAAAACAGAGCTTGAATTTGAATCAGCCAATAAAAACAGAGCTTGAATTTGAATTTCAGCAGAGCAAGGGGTAACGGAGCCATATACATGTATGGCTCTGAGGGGGAGGAACCAGAAACGTGTCTCTGTTCAAAATTTTCCTAAGTTCCAGCGTGTTCCAGAAATTACAAACTGAACCTTGAAGTGTTTTTTGATAATTATGTAGCGGTGTTAGGATAGGCAAAGTGCTTAGTAACTTGGTAACTGTTCATTACCGTACATGTACGTGTATCAGTGGCGGTTCGTGTGGTTCCGACTTAACGTATTTTCGACTTACGAACGGTGCGTAGTAACGGAACTCGTTCGTAAGTCTGGGACCACCTGTATTGTGAATTATTTGTCTGTGATGGACTGGAGACCTGTTCAGGTGTCCCCCGCCTCTCGCACAGTGATGGCTGGACATGGACCCCAGTGACCCCGAGACTTGAAAAAGAAGAAGTGAATAAAGATGATGGATGGATGAATTATTTGTTCCTAGATTTTTATTTTCATTTTATCCAGGCAACTACCGGTAATCTAACATAATACAGTACTGGTAATTTAAGTTACAGAATTTAATGCATTCCTGTATTATTTGTTCCTATTTTTGGTATGAATATCAAATGATGCAAAAAGTTTGATACAATAAGGAACCTAAAATTATTGTTTTAAATAAATGTTCTATTTGTTTACATTGTTGTTTAATCTTTTCGTCAGTTGCATAACTGAAGCTAAATTTATGGCCATTTCAATAGAAAAATAGTTTCTGAATCGAGAATCGTTTCTGAATTGAAAAATCTATTTTGAATTGAATCATGACACCAAAAATCGGAATTGAATCGATTCGCCAGACACGAGAGAGATTTGCACCCCTATTAAAAACGTTACTAGAACTGCCTTCTTCCACCTGTGTAATATCACTAAAATTAGAAACATCTCATCTAAAAATGATGCAGAAACTGGTTCATGCATTTGTCACGTCTAGACTGGACTACTGCAATGGTTTATTACCTGGGTGTCAAAATACAGGTAGCCCTCAACTTACGACAGCCTCGACTTACGACGTTTCGGGGTTACGTCACGCATCTCATAAACATTTTTTTTTTTTTTTGAAAGATCTTGTGTGTTTAAAGATTTTTAACAAAACTTTATTCACACAGTATTAAAAAACATGATCAGGACAAGCTTAAAATTAGTTGTTTACATTAAAAGCTCGTTGTAGTTTAGTTCTTTCTGATCAGAAATGGTACATAAGATGTTTTTAAATCCTCAGTTTCGTAAACATTTTTAAATCCCCAGTGTCTCTGTGGAAGTGAAACGCCAAGGCCAGCCTGGCCTTGACGTTGCACCTCCACAGAGACACAGCATCAAGGTGAGGTCCATCCTGCAGTCTGTCCCTGCGAGACAAATAAATTGCCATCTTTGCCTCGGCGATTAAAGAATTTAAAAGTTGGGACTTATCCTTAGTGGCTCTGCTGTAAAATACACCATTAATGAAAACTGAATGAGTAAAAAGTGTGTCAAAAAGGTTAAAAATCTGCATTAAGAGGTTAAAAAAAACTGTTAGTCGTGCACAATCCATAAAAACGTGAAAAACATCCATCCATCCATCCATCTTCTTCCGCTTATCCGGGGTCGGGTCGCGGGGGTAGCAGCCTAAGTAGGGAGGCCCAGACTTCCCTCTCCCCAGCCACTTGGAGCAGCTCCTCCGGGGGAATCCCAAGGCGTTCCCAGGCCAGCCGAGAAACATAGTCCCTCCAGCGCGTCCTGGGTCTTCCTCTGGGTCTCCTCCCGGTGGGACATGCCCGGAACACCTCACCAGGGAGGCGTCCAGGAGGCATCCTAACCAGATGCCCGAGCCACCTCAACTGGCTCCTCTCGATGTGGAGAAGCAGCGGCTCTACTCCGAGTCCCTCCCGGATGACTGAGCTTCTCACCCTATCTCTAAGGGAGAGTCCAGACACCCTGCGGAGAAAACTCATTTCAGCCGCTTGTATCCGAGATCTTGTTCTTTCGGTCATAACCCAAAGCTCATGACCATAGATGAGGGTGGGAACGTAGATCGATCGGTAAATTGAGAGCTTTGCCTTTTGACTCAGCTCTCTCTTCACCACGACAGACCGGTACAGCGCCCGCTTCACTGCGGACGCTGCACCTATCCGCCTATCGATCTCACGCTCCAGTTTTCCCTCATTCGTGAACAAGATCCCGAGATACTTAAACTCCTCCACTTGGGGCAGGACCTCCTCCCCGACCCAGAGAGGGCATGCTACCCTTTTCCGGCTCAAGACCATGGCCTCGGATTTGGAGGAACTGATCCTCATCCCGGCCGCATCACACTCGGCTGCAAACCGCTCCAGTGAAAGTTGTAAATCACGAACTGATGAAGCCAGTAGGACCACATCATCTGCAAAAAACAGAGAAGCGATTCTAAGGTCACCAAAACGGATCCTCTCAACACCTTGGCTGCGCCTAGAAATTCTGTCCATAAAAGTTATGAACAGAATCGGTGACAAAGGGCAACCTTGGCGGAGTCCAACTCTCACCGGAAACGAGCCTGACTTACTGCCGGCAATGCGGACCAAGCTCTGACACCGGTCGTACAGGGACCTAACAGCCCATATCAATGGGCCTGGTACCCCATACTCCCGGAGTACCCCCCACAGAACCCCCCGAGGGACGCGGTCGAATGCCTTCTCCAAGTCCACAAAGCACATGTAAACTGGTTGGGCAAACTCCCACGCACCCTCCAGGACCCTGTTGAGGGTGTAGAGCTGGTCCAGTGTTCCACGACCAGGACGAAAACCACATTGCTCCTCCTGAATCCGAGGTTCGACTATCCGACGGACCCTCCTCTCCAGAACCCCTGAATAGACCTTACCAGGGAGGCTTAAGAGTGTGATCCCCCTATAGTTGGAACACACCCTACGGTCCCCCTTTTTGAATAGGGGAACCACCACCCCAGTCTGCCAATCCAAGGGAACTGCCCCCGATGTCCACGCGATATTGCAGAGTCGCGTAAGCCAACACAACCCTACAACATCCAGAGCCCTAAGGAACTCCGGGCGAATCTCATCCACCCCCGGAGCCTTGCCACCGCGGAGCTTTTTAACCACCTCGGCGACCTCAGCACCAGAGATCGGAGAACCCGACCCAAAGTCCCCAGGCTCCGCTTCCTCAGTGGAAGACGTGCCAGTAGGATTGAGGAGGTCTTCGAAGTATTCCGCCCACCGACTCACAACATCCCGAGTTGAGGTCAGCAGCACGCCACCCCCACCATAAATGGTGTTGGTCGCGTACCTCTTTCCCCCCCTGAGACGCCGGATGGTGGACCAGAATCGCCTCGAAGCCGTACGGAAGTCATTCTCCATGGCCTCTCCGAACTCCTCCCACGCCCGAGTTTTTGCCTCAGCAACCACCCGAGCCGCATGCCGCTTGGACTGCCGGTACCTATCAGCTGCTTCCGGGGTCCCACAAGCCAAAAAGGCCCAATAGGACTCCTTCTTCAGCCTGACAGCATCCCTCACTGCCGGTGTCCACCACCGGGTTCGAGGGTTGCCACCACGACAGGCACCAACAACCTTGCGGCCACAGCTCCGATAAGCTGCCTCGACAATAGAGGCGCGGAACACGGCCCACTCGGACTCCATGTCCCCCGCCTCCCTCGGAACGTGTTCAAAGCTCTCCCGGAGGTGGGAGTTAAAGCTCCGTCTTACGGGAGACTCTGCCAGACGTTCCCAGCAGACCCTCACAATACGTTTGGGTCTGCCAGGTCTGACCGGCATCCTCCCCCACCATCGGAGCCAACTCACCACCAGGTAGTGGTCAGTTGACAGCTCCGCCCCTCTCTTCACCCGAGTGTCCAAGACATGCGGCCGCAGATCAGATGAGACGACAACAAAGTCGATCATCGAACTGCGACCTAGGGTGTCCTGGTGCCAAGAGCACATATGGACACCCTTATGCTTAAACATGGTGTTCGTTATGGACAATCCATGACGAGCACAGAAGTCCAATAACAGAACACCACTCTGGTTCAGATCAGGGGGGCCGTTCCTCCCAACCACACCCCTCCAGGTCTCACTGTCATTGCCCACGTGAGCGTTGAAGTCCCCCAGTAGAACAAGGGAGTCCCCAGGAGGCGCACTCTCCAATACCCCCTCCAAGGACTCCAAAAAGGGTGGGTAGTCTGAGCTGCCGTTTGGTGCATAGGCACAAACAACAGTCAGAGCCCGTCCCCCCACACGTAGGCGAAGGGAGGCTACCCTCTCGTTCACCGGGGTGAACCCCAACGTACAGGCACCAAGATGGGGGGCAACCAGTATGCCCACTCCTGCTCGGCGCCTCTCACCAGGGGCAACTCCAGAGTGGAAGAGTGTCCAACCCCTCTCAAGGAAACTGGTTCCAGAGCCAGAGCCATGCGTTGAGGTGAGTCCGACTATTTCTAGTCGGAACCTCTCAACCTCACACACTAGCTCAGGCTCCTTCCCCACCAGAGAGGTGACATTCCATGTCCCAATGGCCAGCTTCTGTAGCCGAGGATCAGACCGCCAGGGTCCCCGCCCTCGGCCACCACCCATCTCACATTGCACCCGACCCCTTTGGCCCCTCCCACAGGTGGTGAGCCCATGGGAAAAACATTCTCTGACAAACTGCAAAAAGGACACTCGTTTAAAACTCCGGGACTGATGATAGATAAAAAAGAGTTCGTTGCAATGGCGCCATGAAGTATCCTCCATTGAAGGTCACCAGTCCGTTTTTTAATCGGAGGTTTATAGAGTGTCCTCCACTGGGGCTTCTGTTCTCTGAACTTGTTGTCCCAGACACTGACAGCCCTGTTGTGCAGAGTCCTCTTGTTCAGCACCTTGACACAGGTCCGGTACTGGACTTTTGAACCTGATCTGCACAAGTCCACCTTTGGGCCTGTGGTACGGAGCAGGGGACCGCTGCTGTCGCCGAGGTCAGGATCCAGGTGGGTGTCTGGAAACGGGTCTGTTGGATCAGGCGATCGATCCGCGGCTCCTGCTCCAGGCTGAGACGTCCACAGAGTTCACAGAGCGATTCCAGTCAGTAATTTATCCATATAAGGCAATCCTGGAACAAACACAGTCCTCACAGACAGCTGCCGGGACAACAGACCTACCTAAAATGGCTGCCGGGGCATTTCCTGGAACGGCAGGAAGTTGCGCAATTATGAGAAAAACATCATTTTTATTAAAAATATTATTTATAAAGCCTTTAAAACAACCACAGCTGCAACAAAGTGCTGTACACATGAAACTAATAACATTTAAACACCCCCCAAATTTTTTTTTTAATTTAATTTAATTTAATTTATTATTTTTTAATTTTTTATTAAATGATTAAATATGATACGTTCGTAGGTCCGGGTTGCCGTAGGTCGCGGGCGCCGTAGGTCGAGGGTTCCCTGTATATATATTTTATCATTCAACCATGTTTGTTTTTGCAAACAAAATAAATTCCTTCCAAACTGAGTCTAAAATGAAAAACAGCTTTTCTCTCTGAAAATTCCGACTACAAGCGAATGCAACATTTGTGACGTAGGAAGCAGGACTGTCGGTCTGCGTCTGCCATTAACGCATATTCATTCTCAGCCACATCGGCTTTTTTTGTTGTTGTAAGACTTAAAAAATGCCGGTTCGGTGTGTCTCATTTGGGCGTTCTAATATCATCAGTGAACAAGTGAGCCTTTTCACTTTCCCAAAAGATTTAAGACCTTTGTCAAAAATGGAATAAATAAAGCTGCCCCCCCTCGGACTGAGCTCCCCGTTTCCTGAACAGGTAAGGGTCAAATACATACGGGTGCAGACCTAAATTAGAACCTGCTGTTTCTGCTCATCTAACTTCCTGCTTCCAAAACTAAAGACAATTGGCTCACATCTTAACTTAGATTGATAATTTTGTTGTTTTATTTATTGTTCGCATGAATATAGGGGTGGGCGATATATCGAATATACTCGATGTATCGCGATATTTTAAATGTACGATGGTTAAAAGGGCTATATCGTGTACAGTATATCGAGGATCCTCCTGCTGTCGCGCGGGCTCCCACTCGCCCCCTCCTTCCTGCAGGCTGCAGGAGGACGGAGCCGGGGAGACTTTCAGCACAAGTGAACACGGCAGATATGAAGAGCGCTGCCAGCTGCTGAGGGGGAAAAACAATGTTCTTTCTGTCAGATGAGGGCATAAAAAATATTTTTGTAGACTATGCTGAAAATAATCCCGACGAAAGGTCGGAACTACGAATCTTTTTCACCATTTAAACAGCGGAGTGGAGCATGAACGGCAGAACCAAGTGTTTTTCCAGCTGCTGCTTCCTTAAAACAAACCACGGGTCTGAGCTCATTTAGTCATGCGTGCACCGCAGAGAGAGGTGGAGACATTATTAAATCAGCATTTTATCATTATCGCTAAAGATACGGTCCTTAGCGGCTAACAAGATGGCTAACGCGTTAGCCGTCTTCTTCCACAGCTGAGACTGACCGTGTCTTTAGCGATACAGCTGATTTAATAATGTCTCCACCTCTCTGTTCACGTTTCTGAGTGGAGGCTGTCGTGTTTTTACACAAGGATTCAATGCGACACTTTGTAGAGCAACTTTAGAGAACGTCTTCGTGAATCCGGAAACAACCCCCTGACCCTTTCACAATAAAACCGGATACAGTACACAGAGGCTCACATTTACTGCAGTACACAATACCTGTGATAAATCTGTTCTTGTTCAGAGGTTTTGCAGACATTGCCTGAACTTGGCACAGTTTGAAACTTGTGCACATTTTGTGGTTTGTTGTTAAAAATTACCAGCACATGCAAATAGTTGAGAGTTGTTACCTGTGACTGTTCTGGGTCAGTAAATTTTATGGCCACTGTTTACACTTTTGTTTTTGTATTTTAAAGGCCTTAAATGTTTTGATTTAACATTTTTTTAATGTTAAAAGCACAAGAGCACCTTTTTAAGTTTAAATTATTTATTCTTCCTTTTTGCTTGAAGTACTTTTTTATGTGTGCAATTGATGGTTAAAATAAAATATTTAAGTTTGTTCAAATTTAGTGTTGAAAATTTTTAATCCATTTTGAATCATTTTTTAATTGATTTTGGATATATCGCGATATATATCGTGTATCGTGATATAGCCAAAAAATATCGTGATATAATATTTTCCTCATATCGCCCAGCCCTACATGAATACAGTATTTATATGGGGCGTTCTAAAGACGGTCTTTCTCCTACGTCACAAATGTTGCATTCGCTTGTAGTCGGATTTTTCAGAGAGAAAAGCTGTTTTTCATTTCAGACTCAGTTTGGAAGGAATTTTCATGCAAATTTGTAAGATGATGTCAGTGGACCTTTAAGACGTTTTCAGTTGATCCAAAATGCTGCTGCCAGAGTCTTAACTGGAGTTAGTGGGAGAGATCATCTCTCTCCAGTTTTAGCTTCTTTCCATTGGCTCCCTGTCAAATCCAGTACTCAATTCAAAATCCTACTTCTAACCTACAAAGCTCTCAACAACCTAGCTCCATCTTGTATTCGAGATCTTATTGTTTCATATTTTCATAACAGAGCACTTTGCTCTCAGACTGCAGGTTTACTTGTGGTTCATAGAGTTTCCAAGATGAGAGGAAGATCTTTCAGTTCTCAGGCTCCTCTCTTGTGGAACTAACTTCCAGTTTCTGTCCATGAGGCTGACACATTGTCCAGTTTTCTTAACTACTCGTTTATACTCTGCCCCTCAGTGCAGCAATCTGCCAAAAATCAAGTGTGCAAGCTAACCACCGATCCTTTTCATAACAAATGCATGTTTAGTAGTTTTTGTTTGTGAGATGGTGCAAGAACGTGCAGAGTATTCAAACTGTGATTGAATGGTTTTGTTTTTATTCCTATCTTTTGCTCTCAGCAGACTGACCTCCATCCTGCAGCTGTTATCCGTCACCACTTCCACAAAGTGCAAACAAGAAATTCATAACATGGCAATCTTCTGCTCAGGCACGCTCACTCCTCACACTGTCTGTCCTTACAGCATAATGTTTTAAATAGTTAGGCAGGTCATACGTGCTTTACAGCAAAACATGTTAAAACTACTTTGTCAAACTGAATAAAAGTTCTGAGAGTTGGACCATCAACCTCATTGCCTAATGGCAGATCATTGTTTTCAAACTGCAGCTTTAGAACAAAAGGTTAAATTTGGCATGAACATTTCAGTTGTGTAGCATTAACAAAATATTTCTTGTTAAAATAACTTCGTCATATTTTTAAATCAACGTTTTAGTTTAATTTTTGCCTTTTTGATAATTTTTTACATGCTCTTTACCAGTCTTGCTTAGTCTTGAAGTTCTGCATCAATTGCTGATTTCTCCTTTGATTTTCTAATCCAAAAAGCACAAGGGCATTTTACACCAGTGCTTTAAATAATTAGCCATTAATAATCTGTTAATTAATTAGCACAACGGGACTCTTGGACTCTTGAAGTGCTGTACTCTACTGTTTTATTCAGGCCCAAAAAAACCTGACCCAACCCGGCTCCAGTCTGTAGCCATCATTTCCAAACCCGACCCGACGAATTAACAGTAATTACAGGTCCAAACCCGAACCCACCCCAGACATTTTAAATTAAGTTTTGAATGCTTTAATGGTTGGTGGACGTGCGCGGCTGAATAAAAGGGGCAGAAGATCGGAGCTGAGGGGGTGTTTGATCTTTCATGTTCGTCAAAGCGCATTAAATCCCTGCATTCTGCATGATTCAGACACGGACTCTGCTCTGACATGTTTGCTTTGGGATCTCACCTGTTTGGGTCGACGGCCTCGTGCATCCACTGAGTGCAGCGACTGAACGTCCATTTGGGCAATGGATCGTAGGGGTGCGAATCTCTGTGTCTGGAGAATCTATTCAGTTCCGATTTTTGATGCACCGATTCGATTAAAAAACGATTTTCGATTCTAAAACAATTTTCATTCCAGGATTGATTTTCGATTCTGAAACGATTTTCGATTCTGAAACGATTTTCAATTGAAATCATGAAAAGATTAAACAATAATGTAAACAAATAAAACATTTATTTAAAGCAATAATGTATGCTTGTAGCAAACATTAATAATGTCAAATAATACAGTATAAATACAGCAGCCTGAATTGTGAGCAGATGGGTATATGAATAGAATGCAGCAGCTTTAATCGGGTCCTGGAGGTCACTGGTGCCTATATCCAGCAGTCACTGTGCGAGAGGCAGGGGACACCCTGGACATGTCTCCAGTCCATCACAAATAATTCAAAATACAAACGTAAACAAAGATTTCAGCATAAACATTTAACTCAAAATAAAATAGACTTCAAAATCATATTGCATTCATCCATGTTTCAAATGTGTATGGATGGATTTTGTTTAAAAGATTTGTTTGGTAAATCTTTTCAACAAAAGCCATCTATCCATCATCTTTACCCGCTTTATCCTTATCGGGTCCTGGAGGTCACTGGTTCGGGTCAGATTTCTTCTTCTTTCTGACACCTTTCATTTTATGTATTCTTTCATATACTATGAGATATGGTTTTATTTTCTTTATCTTTTGGGTTTTAATGTAAAAACAAAACCAAAAAACAATGTTGGGGCTTTTAGAATCGATTCTGAATCGCCAGGACTAAGAATCTCGATTCTTTAAAAAAATTGATTTTTTTCTTTTCTTTTTTCCCTGCACCTCTAATGGATCGTGTCCTGGCAGTATAGACCTCTTTCAAGGCCGGTCAGGTCACGGTGATATGGCTGCATGCGGCTGGTGAAAGTATGGCAAGCCATGTTGCCATATAATTGGATTGTGTGACATCGACTCGCACATCCAGCACAGTATTATGGCCTGGCCCAAAAGTGGGCCCGGCCCACTCTACGCTCTGTACACAGTACATTAGATCTTTAACAAATCACATAAAATAATGTATAATGTTCCTTCTTTCAGATTTATTGGTGTTGTAAAGAGATATTTTATATTTAATATATTTTAGCCCCTGCAGCCAAAATCCAAAGGTGCACAATGTTTTTGACCCAGTCTGTCTGCTACCAAAATGTTATGAACAGAACACATTTTACTAAAACTTGCAAGAAATGATCAATAGATGTGCCTCCCATTGATTACTCTTGCAGTGTACATTATTTAAGATGGCTGCCACAGCCAACTATACTTGCACAAAGTGGCTCTAACAGTTTTGTAGACATGGACTCAAACTTTCATGTGCTTGTAGCTGAGAGGTGCTGTTTGGCCTGGAAGGTGGAGGGTGATTCTTTATTTGTATTGTGTGCGTCAAGACTGCTTCAGAATTACAAAGATAACTCCTAATAATTTTTGTACAGAGAACCTTTTGAACTCCAACATCCTGTTTGCAGCTGTTTTCTGCAGTACGAAGCTTTTTGCTGCTCCAGTAGACCTCAAACAAAGAACAAGCAGCTGTCTTGAACTTTTCATCGACAGCATTTTGTAATTTTTATTTATAGCCACGTGTCGGTGGGAGACGAAGAAGCAGCACTGACCTGCTGATCAACCAGATCAGCCCCAGCTGCTGGTTCACTGCGGGTCATGGGAGCTCGAAAATATCCACTATCCAAACATTTCAACATTTTAAAAGTTCCTGTAGGCTGAAAAATGGGACATACACAAATACAAATTATTTCATGATTCATTTCTGTCAGATGAGCTGCAGTTTACAGGAAAACCACAGTCATGAATTTAGTTACATAATTTAAAATTCATGTACGAATCACAAGTTATTGTTTGCAGAGATAGTGCAGCTGCTGGTTATCAGCTCCACTAAATGTTACTTTAGTGCCATTTTAACAAAATGTCGACACACATCACATGTTTTCAGTTGACCTGTTTGATAAATACAAAACCGCCATTTGGTTCTGCTACAAATGTTGTCGACCGCTGCTTCCTCACGTAGCGGTGTGAAAATGTTGAGTGGTTTCTGTGTGAACTCTTTAACTGTTCAGTTCTGTCCTCTGTTGTAGCGCGTGTTGGTTTTATAGGCAAAGAGTCGTTTCTGCTTTTATTAAAGTTCAAAGTTACGCGAAACCAGTTGATCCGATTGTCAAACTCTTCTGTCTAAATGTGCTCTAGCTTTAAACTAAGTCTTATTTGTCTTTCTGGACAAAGATATTTAGTGTTCCTGGTACCTGCTGGGAAAAAAACCCATCCTAAAGTTCTCGAACCATCAGTAACTGTTGAGGCCTTGTTTTTGTTTTGCTTAAATGAAATGGTTAAAGTAACTAAACCTGCCGACCTACATTCTCAAACATGTCTGTGCTGGGGACGATTTTCTGCAATGATCACCAAATTATTTTAAAGTTGTGAAACCAGTGAGCAGCGGACAACAAAGATGGGAGACTAAGCTTTTTAACCACAAGTGTTCAAGGTTCTTTGTTATTCGCTTTACATGTGGTACATGAGGTGGAAGGAAATTGTGTACTCCAGGTCCCAATTACACCCAAAAATATAAAAAATATAAAGTATGAACAGAAATAGTATACAAGGATCTAAGATATACGCTAAACTCTAATAATGTAATAGGGTGTATTAAACAGCAGCTTGAACATGAGTCTGTGGTGATGAGCAGATGGGGATGAATGAAATCAGCAGCACAGATAAGTCACACATCACCAATCGGTGGCATTGGTGATTATTCTGGTTATTCATGAGTCTAACAGCCTCAGGGTAGAAGCTGTTCCTCAGTCTAGTGGTTCTACACTTAATGCTCCTCAACCTCCTTCCTTATGGGGAGTGGGGCCAAAAGTGTGTGCTGGGTGAGTGGGGTCTTTCATGATGCAGGTGACTCTTTTCCTGTATCTGGAGGTGTAGATGTCTGTGATGGTGGGGAGACTGACTCCAACATCTTCTGTGCAGCCTTCACCACTCTCTGTAGAGCTTTTCTTTCTGCAGCTGTGCAGCCTCCATGCCACACGGTGATGCTGGAGCACAGGATGCTCTCCACTGCACACCTGTAGAAGGAGGTGAGGACTGAACTTCTCAGACCAGCTCACCTCAGCTGCCTGAGGAAGTACGTGTCCAATCTATTCTGCATGTTTTAGAGGTTTCTTTGCTCCAGCACACCTGATAACATGGTTGTATTACTTCATGGTCTGCAGAAGCCTGTTGATCACCTTTTGACTCAAATCAGGAGTGTTCGTGCAGAGAAACCTTAAAACGTGCAGGATAGTGGCCCTTGAGGACAAGGATTCCGTTTCCTTTAAATATTGAATAACATACAGTAAAGTTATCAACATTTAAAGAGGAACTAAACTTTCAAATCTTTCATTGATTTTTTATTTTTTTATTTTTTTTAACTTCCGGCACTTGGCAAAGCAGGTTGCATCTCTTTTTGCTCCTCTCCTCCCTTAAGTTTTCCTCCTCCCTGCTTTTGCAGTTTTGTCTCGTCTGTAACTCTTCAGTGCTCACTCGAACCAATTTGAAATGGATTTAATTGCGTGGGCTGTTTCCTCTATCGATAAAATTTTTTCCACGAAGCGCACCGGACCAGGAGAGCCGGCTTGCCCCCTCGACACGCATGCGGTGGGATACATTATGGACTCGTGGGGCGACTGGAAGTTAATGTGTCTGACCGTTCTTTCTGTCGAAGACGTGGAAGATTTGTGGATTATTGGAATATTGGTGGCAGCTGCTCTGCTTTTTGGCATTTGCGGAGGTTTCTGCTACTGGAAGCTGAGGAAGGCTGCCGCGGCGATCAACGCGCTGGCGAAACTTCCTGCTCAACAAGATTCTTTGATCCGGGCTATGACCTCAACGACCCAGCTGTTGTACGAGCTGAACCGCACGATGGGAGCAGTGGTGGACAGCCGCGGACCTGCGGTGCGTTTTGGGACTCGTTTACAGCCGTCCGGCCTCCATCAGGGCACAGATGGGGATTTGTAGCTCGGAACCTCACATGATTCGGCGATTTGGACCCAGACAGCACCTGGACTTCAAGGCTGCAGTCAAAAGTACACTGTAGCCTGGCCTGAAAATAAATAAAGCAACTTATCTAATCGGGACTCTGAGCAACCTTGGAAAGAGGCTGACTGCAAACTTCTCCTGGAGTCGAAAGCTGTTGAGAACTCGTTGCCCCCCCTCCCCCCAGAGGTCTCTGTGTGCATTCAGATGGAGCCGAGCTGAGGCCATCTACAGACTGTGCTTATCTGAAATGATTACTCACGGACTATCTCCCTGCTTGCCATCTAATGCAACATGTCTTGTCTTTATCCGTGCTGAAGCTGGTAGAGTTTTTTCGACTTTATCATAGAGTGTCCTAAGACAAAATGTGATAGATTCTTTTTTGAATACCAAGATTATCCGACTGTATGTTCCTTTTTCCATATCTGATTGTTGGTGGCGCGGTTTTATACTGCTGCGGCTTCCGTGCGTACGTCCCTCTTCGGATGGTGCGCGCGCCAATTGCAAAACTTTGTACCTTGGTGCAAATATGCCAATAAAGATATATTCTATTCTATTCTATTAATCTAATATACCAGAAGAAATGTAAACAGTTTAAATAGATCGTTAAAGAGTAGACCTATCATTTCTTAAAGGAATGCATGTTGACCATTACTAAAGTATGATCATCTTTAGGTGAGGGACAGTTATAGCAATTTTGTACGTGACGTGCACAATATCGCATGAGAAACTGATCTTTTGTGATCAATTACTGCTCAGTATGTGTTGGGGGATCAGTCTCGGCTACTACCACACAAGTTTTGGTGAGCTTAGTCATTTTTGTGTCAGCTCAGGTTGATTAGCTGTGGTGGGGTTGATACAATTCTGGACGTACATCCAATGATTTCTTTGAGTTTCATGAACCACCGGACATATTTTAATGAAACGTCTTGATGATACAGCAAACTTAACACATACGTGCGCGTGCACAGGCAAATTATATACTTGCATTTCACCTTTTGACAGCAAGTGATGATGCATACATTTACCGTATTTTCCGCCTGATAGGTCGCACCCTTCTATAGGTCGCTTTGTCCAATTATTGGCAATAAATTGGAAATTAGGTCGCACCCTTCTATAGGTCGCTTTGTCCAATTATTGGCAATAAATTGGAAAAAATCCATAAACATGTCACACCTTCAGTTAAGTCACATCTATTATGCGTCACCGCTACGCGACGCGTCAGCGCCTCATTTGCCCTGCTGAAAATGGTGGTGACAGTAGCATGCTCGGAAAGACTCTAACAAGATTAGCACGGTTAAAAACAATTATTTGTCTGCTGAAAATTATAGCAAAGATGTGTCTTGGCTTAACCGTTCCTTAATAAATTCACGTAATGGCCAAATCTGCTGGATTTAAATTGTTTTGCTTTGACGTCTTCCAAACGGTCGCGCTCGCTGCGAAAATAAATTATTAATAAATGTAATTTTAGCTCAAACAATTCCAACAGCTAAAAGTTTGTAAATGAACACCAAATAATTACTTTCTGTAAGTTTAAAGAAAATCCGCGATGTGGTTTATGAGCTATTTAGATAAATAGTAGCAGGAAAAAAAACTAAGCTAACCGTGACACGTTTATGCCCATAAAACATCGAATTTTAGCTCAAACATCTCATAAAGCTAGTCAGTTGTAAATGTCCATACAATGATTACGTTCTGTAAGTTTGATAAAAATCTGTCCTATAGTTCTTGACTTATCTTGCTAACAAACAACACAGCTAACCGTAGTTGCCTCCAAAGCAGGAGGCCGGGCTGCGACAGACTCAGTCCGACCAGAGGAGGCTGCTGTCGGACACATGAGGTGGGAACGGTCGGTGTACCCTACCAGACAAAAGTGGTACTGCACCATTTTTGGCCAAAATGAAAAACGGTCATATCTAAGCCAAAAATGGGTCTAAAAACATGGGGAAAAATCCATAAACAAGTCTCGCCTCTCTATAAGTCGCAGGGCATGCAAATTAGGCAAAAAACTGTGACCTATAGTCCGGAAAATACGGTACCAATGTTGATCCATTACTTTTCCTGAACATTAACACTAAAAAGTCAAACAAAACCTCAGCTAAGGCTAAATGAAGTAGACCCATTCCCTCCAAAGGTAATAAAACACAAAGTGGAGTATTAAAACTACAAATAACTTTTGTTCTTTTTTTGTGTGTGTAGGCTATTTGTTGGAATTCCCCAGGAAAAATCCCCAACTTTGCAGGAAGTGATGGTCATCCTTTGCACATGTTTCTGAATACAGTGGGAGATGAACTAGTTATAAAAACATCTCTCAAACAATGACGGCCATTATGAGCAGAAATTGGAACGTTTTTCTCAGAGAAATGGCCACGAAGAACACTTTGTTGCTCTCGCTGTTCTTTCTGAGGTCACTTCACGGGAATGTGGTCCAGATAAAACACACGGCAATGAAGATTGAGAAAATGTTTCCGTTTATAAACAGAAAGACTTCCACAAGTTAAATATTTGTTTTCTGACTATCAGTTGGACGTGGATCCCTTGCGTAGCTCTGACTGGTGTCTGTGCACACTCACTTGGAGATCTCTGTCTGTTGAGCAAGAACACCTCAGATAAATATACTCTCATGTCGCTGCTGTCCATTTGTGGCTCTGTTCTTTACAAATATCTTATTTGTCCAACTTAAAGGCCTCAGTGTGGCCCCACAGCTTGTGCAACGTCCACTCATCTTTAGAGCTGAATAACAGGAACACTTCCTGCTGGATCAGAGGCCGAGGGGAAGCTAGGCTTGTGTCTGATCCCAAATTCCATGATGTTAAAGTTTTGGCAGGAGATTATGAACGCATAAAATATCCTTTCCCTCCAGTTTTATTTATTTTTTAATCTCTTGTGTGTGTCTTTTATCTAGGGACTAAAAGTCAGCAGACACATTGTTTTTGTTTTCTCCTGAGTTCAGCTGAGATGAAACCATTGTTACATTGTTTGGAGCTGAAAAGACGGGCATGTCAAATATTCAAATCTCATTCTGTGCTGAGCTAGACAAAATATATAAATACACTTTTTTACACTGTGGGAAAACAAATCATCTAGCAAAAACTCATGCATGCAGCTCCAGCTGAGATTTGAACCAGAGCCCTTCAAGCTGTGAGACGAGTGCTGACCACTGCTTTACCGTACAGCTCCAAAATAAATGTATTTAGAAACAAATAAAAATAATGTGAGGTAAAGATTTGTTTGAAAAGGTTGGCAGATACAAGTTAGTTGCATTCAGTCCCAAAAAAATCCGACCCGGCCCCAGCCTGTAACAATCGTTTCCAAACCCGACCCGATGAATTGGCAGTAATTACGGGTCCAAACCTGAACACACACCCCCACCTCCATTCTTGTTTTGACTGCTTATATAGTTCAGCGGACACACACAGCTAAGGTGGCAGAAGATTGGAGCTGAGGGGGTGTTTGTCCTTTCATGACCTTCAAAGCGCATTAAATCCCTGCTTCGGCCTACATTCTGCATTATTCAGACATGGACCCTGCTCTGATGCGTCTGATATTTTGGGATCTCACCGATGTGTGTGGTCATCCGCGCGCGTCCACTGAGTGCAGCTGAATCTTTTTTTTTTCCAACACCTCCACCTTCTAAAGGAAAGAACAAAGAGATCTCTTTTGTTTGAATGTCTTTCTTTACTTGAACAGAACTTTTGCTTTACCTCTTTCAAGGCCGGTCAGCGTGCGGTCAACTGGCCGCATGCGGCTGGTGATTGTATGGCAAGCCATGTTGCCATATGGATCATCAGCCGCGTGTGTCTGCTGCTGATGCAATAAAAACCCCGACCCCGCACATTAAGTACATTATTATGGCCCGGCCCTAATCCAGGTCAGGACGGGCTCCAGGTTTGGGTTAGAAATGACAGCTGTAGTAAAAGTAGCCGACATGAGCTTCTTCCAAGAGCGTCTGAGCTCAACTTTAAGTTAAAGAGCTCAAAGCAGAGTTGTGTTTTTATGTCTTCTTGACCAGGTCCTCGTTATAAATGAGAACTTGTTCTTAATTGGCCCACCTGTGAAAATACGTAAAGGTTATGGTTGTAGCGCCTCCACGCTTGAGGAAACTACTGTAGTTAGGATGACTTCTGAGTAGTGGTTGAACGAGTACATAATTTAAAACTCGATATTAACACAATACAGTAATACTCGAGTAGTGCTCGAGTAGTTGATGATGTCATAGGATCGCAAGATGCAAAAAATAATTAACTAATTAAAACAAAAAATATATATAAATTATTATTTACAAAAAAAGACCAACAAAACATTGGGAGCATATATTAGGCTCCTACCATTTATCTTACAGCAAATAAATTACAAGAAAACCAAAACTGTTATTATTAAGCTGCAAAAAAGAAAAAGAAAAAAGAAAAGTGCAGCACGTCAAAAATGAAACTAAAAACAGCGGTTGACCACCCTGCACCATCGCCTGTGGTGCTGCGCATTAGGTTTAGAAATTAATATGTTGATGGGTTTTTATAGGTTTAGAGATTAAAATTTTTTGCCTTTTTATTTGTGAAACAAGGTCAGAGGAAGCTGGTTCTGGCTCGGTCATTGGACCCGAAGTTGCACCATATTCTGTGACCTGCAACAGTTCATGCAACACCTATGGTCACAATATATGGTGGTCACAGAATATGGTGTAACACCGGTTCGCAACACGCTCCAAACAGGAAGTTGATTATTTTCTGTTCTGTAACTGCAACGTGATGACGTCACTACGACTACTCGACTAGAAATAATAAAACTCGATAGAGGTCCAAGTAATCGATCGGTCGATTACTCGAGTAGTCTGTTAAAGCCCTACTTCTGAGTCCTTCCCTAGTGAAATGTTGAACATGTCCCAGTAGTTCAGCTACTTCAGGGCAGACCTGGGACTTGTTGGAGAGAGATGATCTCTCAGCTGACTTGGGAACATCTCAACAGCTCCACTGGATGAACTGGACACAGCGGGGCCAGCTGTTGGCTTCTGGACCGGGCTCAGCTAAACAGAGGATGAACTGATGGATGGACATGTTAAAATAACTGATGGACGGACATGTTAAAATAACTGATGGATGGACATGTTAAAATAACTGATGGATGGACATGTTAAAATAACTGATGGATGGACATGTTAAAATAACTGATGGATGGACATGTTAAAATAACTGATGGATGGACATGTTAAAATAACTGATGGATGGACATGTTAAAATAACTGATGGATGGACATGTTAAAATAACTGATGGATGGACATGTTAAAATAACTGATGGATGGACATGTTAAAATAACTGATGGATGGACATGTTAAAATAACTGATGGATGGACATGTTAAAATAACTGATGGATGGACATGTTAAAATAACTGATGGACGGACATGTTAAAATAACTGATGGACGGACATGTTAAAATAACTGATGGACGGACATGTTAAAATAACTGATGGATGGACATGTTAAAATAACTGATGGATGGACATGTTAAAATAACTGTGATGGATGGACATGTTAAAATAACTGATGGATGGACATGTTAAAATGATCTTAACGTTTGGGCAGATGTCATCAGGAAACATTTAAAATGTAAGAACACAAACGTGTGAATGCCGAGTCAGCGTTCAGTGTTTTCTGTATTGTTTGCATTGAAACTACTTCAGCTGGAGTAGTAAGCATGGACTTGATTTTTGTAACTTTAGGAAGGAGATGTATGGATGCAGTTAGAGACAACTTGGAGGTAGTCGGAGCGAGGACAGAGGATGCAGAGGACAGAGTGAGGTGGAGGAGGATGACTCGCTGTGGAGACCCTGAAGAGGAAAAAGCAGATGTTGAACAATATAACTTAATTTTAGGATAATTTTCATTTAAAATAAAATTTCTCATTGAAATTGACCAAAATCGCTTCAGTAAAACATTCTATTCAAACCTGCATGCTTCAACAGATTATTCAGATTTTCAAACTTGTAGCTACTTTTCTTCTTTTAGCTTTTGTTTTGCTACTTAGCAACTTTTTTCATACTTTTACCTTCTAGTTTGTTAGTTTTAGCTTCTAGCTACTTTTCTGCTTTTTGTGTTTATCAGTTTTGCTCATTTTAGCCTGTTCAGTTCCATTCAGTCTGCTTGTTTTTACTTTAACTCTCCTTTTTTAGCTTTTTAGCAAATTCCCACATTTAAGTCATTCAGCTGCACAAAGTATTCCCACAGAATATTCACAGACGATGTGTTTTTTAATTAACCTTTAACCAGAAAAATCCTGTTTGACTCCGTTTTTCAAGTGGGGCCTGGGCCTAAAGGCAGCCTAAACATGCGTGTTAACATGTTTTTGTTTAGTAACTAACTCAATCTCATTAAAACTTTATTTAAGATAAATTGTTCGAGTTAATTTAAGGAATGAATCCATCTTCCCCCTCCTTGACCTGTGCTAGGAGGCAACACAGGCCTTTAAAAACATACCAGCGTCTCTGTAATAACAGAGCAGATAAAAACAGAGTTCTTCTCAAATAACAAACTCTCCATGGACTGTGGTCCCAGAAACTGATCCGATGGGGGATTAGCTTCCTCAGAGTTTAGAGTTTAAATAAGCTCAGTGCTGGTTGAGATGTGTCCACTCTCGTCTTGACCCGGGCGGCGTGCAGCCCCTGGAGAAGTCTCTTATCTAAATGTTGTCCCGCACCCTGCAGAACAAACGGTGCTCGGCCTGAACTTCAAAGTGGACTGAGAGCACGCTTGACCCGCTGGGAAAATTAAACTCAAAGACGTGGAAGAGAAAAGGGAGGACTTCCTTTTTCTTTGATTTGGAAACTTGACCCAATCAAAGGACATTAGTAACACTGAGACGCTGACATGAGTTTGTTTGACTTCCTCTGGAACCAGAGGAATGTGCTGCAGTCTCTCGTCACAGACTGTCAACAGAATGACATTTAAAAGCTCAACAGTGTTTTTTTCATTCATTCAACTTTTATTTACAAACCGGATTCCAAAAAAGTTGGGACACTAAACTAATTGTGAATAAAAACTGAATGCAATGATGTGGAGGTGCCAACATCTAATATTTTATTCAGAATAGAACACAAATCACAGATCAAAAGTTTAAACTGAGAGAATGTATCATTTTAAGGGAAAAATATGTTGTTTCAAAATTTCATGGTGTCAACAAATCCCAAAAAAGTTGGGACAAGTCCATTTTTACCACTGTGTGGCATCCCCCTTCTTCTTACAACACTCAACAGACGTCTGGGGACAGAGGAGACCAGTTTCTCAAGTTTAGAAATAGGAATGCTCTCCCATTCATGTCTAATACAGGCCTCTAACTGTTCAATCGTCTTGGGCCTTCTTTGTCGCACCTTCCTCTTTATGATGCACCAAATGTTCTCTATAGGTGAAAGATCTGGACTGCAGGCTGGACATTTCAGTACCGGATCCTTCTCCTACGTAGCCATGATGTTGTGATTGCTGCAGAATGTGGTCTGGCATTATCTTGTTGAAAAATGCAGGGTCTTCCCTGAAAGAGATGACTGTTGTCTTTCCCATAATGCTTAGCGGTATGTTAGTGTTCCGGCTGCACCATGAGTGAGATGGAAGTCTGTGATATAGACCTGCCTCTTGTGTGCTATTAAAGTTTGGGTGTTTCCTGTTGTGAGGCTCAGAGTATCTTCATTGGGTTTAACTCACACAATGTTAAGACAGTAGTCACAGAATATGGTTTACCATATGTGCTCTCCGTTGAAAAAAAATCATTCTATAGTTCGAAGCCAACGTGCATCATGGATCGGAAATATCGGCAGGTCGGATCGGAAAATCCGATACGTAAATTATGCTGGTATCGGAGGCCGATACTGGATCGGATCTGCCACATCCCTAATTGCACTATCTTTCTGTGCAACAATGGTGGAATTGGTGATCCTCTTACCATCTTGGCTTCTGAGAGACACTGACACTCTGAGAAGCTCTTTTTATACCCAATCATGTTGTCAATTGACCTAATTAGTGTTAATTGGTCTTCCAGCTGTTCGTTATATGCTCAATTTCCTTTTTCCAGCCACTTATTGCTACTTGTCCCAACTTTTTTGGGATTTGTTGACACTGAAATTTTGAATCAACATATTTTTCCTTTAAAATGTTACATTTACTCAGATTAAACTTTTGATCTGTCATCTATGTTCTATTACGAATAAAATATTGACATTTGCCATCTCCACATCATTGCATTCAGTTTTTATTCACAATTTGTTTAGTGTCCCAACTTTTTTGGAATCCGGTTTGTATTCAGGTTGGTCTCACTGTGCCTCGAGGACTCATTTACAAGAGAGACCAGTATGTTGGAGCCTAAATGCAGTTTATAATTGACAAATGTACAGTTTTGAGTTCATAGGTGATACAGAGATTAATTTAAAATGATAAAGGTGTGATGTTTAGTTTAATTTTGTAATAAAGTGATTAAATGTAAGAATGAAGTTATATTATTTCCAGTAGCAGTGTAAAATTAGGTGTTTTGATGATTACCTACAGTATATTGTGGTGGGTGTGGTTCTCAGTGGTGAGGTGAACAGGGCTATTCAACTAAATGCTCAGGGGTGGGACATCCAGTGATTTAAATCTATATGTAAATAAACCAAAGTTGACACTGATCTGTTACCTTTTAAATGTTTTTTTTATTGCATTGAATCATAAATGCAATAAACGGAACCCAAACCCAGAACCACCCCACATTAAAAAAAAATATAGGAAGCTGGCCAGGTTGAAGTCTGGCCCGCGGGCCGCCATTTGAATAGCCCTGAGCTAGTGGCACCTACAAGTGGTTTATTGTGACATTTTATTTGTAAGGCGTCCATGACACGTCTCAACTCTGTCCTGTTCTCAGTGTCACTGCTCCTGAAACACCATCAGTACTTCTGTAGCCCGGTTCTTGTTCAAGTTCTGCTGATTTTTTATTTAGACTCATGAATAAATAAATAATAAGAATAATCACTGCAAAATATCACATCATGCTGATGCTGATCTGTTTTCTTGTTGCTGTGTTCATCTGTGACCATCTGCTCATACAGACTCATGTTCGTGCTGCTGTTTATAATGATGTTTTTCTACTACATTAGGGCTTAGTGTATTACTAGTTGATGTTTTTCTTAGTTAATCCTAGATGTTATTACTGTTTTTCTCTTGCATTTGTTGTTGGATGTAACTGGGACCCTGTGTACATAATCTCGTTTTCATCACATGTACCACATGCGGTGCAAATGACAATAAAGACTCTGACTCTGATTTTTCCATTTAGCACAAAAGACAAAATATCTCATAAACCACTGCAGCTCAACTATGTTTACGTGCGCAAAATTTTTTGATCGGATTGAAATAATGTATTCAGATTAAATAATCCGAATGTATTGTTTACATGGGTACAACCCTTGAATCGTGACGAGCGTTTACATGCAGCACTTTTATTCAGAATAGAAGTGCTGACATGTGCAGAGTGGTAAACTGCAGATTAATTCTGATCAAGCTGAATCGGCAAAGAATGATCTGAATGGGGCACTTACATGATGCACTTATTCAAAATGGCCGTTTAATCAGATTACTTATGTGCGTGGTCAAATGGAAGCGTATTGCGTAACCTTTTAAAAAAATATTTGATTTCTTTTAGAAATCATTCAAAAACCAGGGTTTAAATCTAAGATGTGTTTTGTTAAAGAAGCAGATGATTCACTTGTATATCTGCATCTTAATCTATTTTAATTGTAAGATCTCTGGGATTTAAGAGAACGTGGAGTTTAACACAGCTTTTTGTCTCAGGGAAAACTGTATTTTTATTTTTTATTTTTTTTAAGCAAGAAACAGAAAATGAAACTTTGTTACCACAAACCGACCAGTAGAAAGTCTCACTTTTCTAGCATAATTTTCTAAACACAACTTGTGTGATTTAAGCTTCTTCTTTCTACATTTCTTTGGTTTTAGTTCTGCTCGGTCAAGAGTTGCATGTTCACACTTCAAAAGAAGTCAAGTTGATTTAAATCCGTTCTTATTGTGTTAACCAGTTAATCTCCAGCTCCTGATTAAACAAACACCTCCATCCAGTCAGCAGGAAATGCTTAAAAACAGGAACGCCGTTTAAAGGTTGCAGGAAGTTTCTGACATTATTCCTGTAGATTTGATTGTTTAAGTCAGATTTAAAGGGCAATTTTGTTTTTCTGAGGAAAAAGCTATTTAAACCTGGCGTTTTCTCTCTGGAACAATAAAAATCCATGCGTCTCTTCAAAGGTCAACAGTGTTTTATTACTGCAGGGTGTGTGTGTTTGTATTTATCTTCCAAGGTCATTTTTTCCAACACAATACATAATGTGGACCAACCGGTCCTTATGGGGCCCAAAGCCCGTAAGAAGTGCTGCTGTTGGTGGGTTAGGGGTTAAGTTTAGGGTTCGGCTATAGCTTCTACAGTCTGCATTTGTTCCATACTTGAGCTAAATGTTGATTAAACCAAAGGGATGTTTTAAAACAGGAAGTCGGTCCCAGCATTTCTTCTATTTTATCCTCAAACGGTGTTCTTATCGAGTTTGTCGATTCTTATAAGTACTTGGATATCTTGGTCGATTTGCATCTCTCTTTTAAGACCCATGTCGAAAAGAAAAAGTGAAACTGGGTTTCTTTTTCAGAAATGCATCTTGTTTAACTCTAGATACTAGGAAACACCTTGTAGCTGTGACACGTGGAGGTGAATCTGCTGTTGATGGTTCGGTCACTTGGCAGAGCTGCGTGTTTGGCACCAGCTGAAAACTTGAAGCTGTTGTGTTCTTAGCTGTTTCCTGAGCTGTGACGAGGGTCGCCTGCTGGGCGCTCTGCTTCTTGTCACAGGACATAATCAACTGCTGAGAGTGTGAAGCAACGTGACATCAGATCAGAGCATCCAACAGACTTCATATTAATAATCATCATTTTATTTAAAAGTGCCTTTCAGGACATCCAAGGACAAAAAACAATGTCCCCAACACGATCGAATCAAAGCTTCATCTTGATCAGAAGTTAAGACACAATTACAATACTCTATAAAAAAGAATATAAATCTGGTGATTGTGAAACATATTTTACTTGTTTTCTTGGAATGACTCGGCAGCATGAACGTTGAGGAAAGAGCAGCAGTGGTTTAAGTGATGAGCGAGGGAATCGTCAAAACACCGAAGCACTGAATCAGAGAAATAATCATCACTTTCCACACATCACATTCCAAAGGACTGAAATAACTTTCTGCAGGAACAAATGTTAACACATCCCCACAGGAGCAACACACACACACACACACACACACACACACACGCACACACACACACACACACACACACACACACACACACACACACGCACGCTGGTGAAGCTGCAGTTTTAGAACTTCAGTTGGATCTTTGAATATTTGCATTTGATCCTGGATTTGTTTCCAACTAGAACTGTAATTATTATTTGGACTTTGGATTTATTTTTTCTCTTTAAGTGTCTTGAGATGGATTTTGCTGTGAATTACTGCAATAAAAGGAAAGTCTTAGCATTCCTTTTTAAACAATGGTTCCCACCACTGGTCCCTGAGGAACACCATCCTGCATGTCTGAGTGAATTACCATCCTGCATGTTTTAGTTGTTTTTCTGCTCCAACACACCTGATAGTGATTTACTGTATTTTTCTGACTATAAGGCGCAGTATCAATGAACGGGTCTGTTTTTTAGTTTTTTTTTTTTTAATTTTTATTTTAAATTTTAGATTCTTCATTTAAAATTTAAAAGAACACAAAAAAAACTATTTACAATTCCACGTAAATAAAGGTGTTTTCATACACAAGGCGCACCTGATAACATGTATAAGGCTTGCTGTTGATTTTTGAGAAAAAGGATTTTAAGTGCACCTTATAGTCAGAAAAATATGGTAATACGTCCTCAAGTCCTGCAGGAGCCCGGTAATTGCTCATTCGTTCAGATTAAGGGTGTCAAAGCAGGGAAACGACTAAAACATGCAGGATGGTGTTCCTCAAGGACAAGGGTTGGGAACCACTGTTTTAAGGAATGCATATCACCTGCCGCCTTTCATGTCAGTGTTTTAGACTACAGTATCATACCATCTTGAATTGGATTGTCTCCAAAAGCTAATTGATTCTATTCATACATTAGTTGTTTTTTTCTTGATATTTTTTCAGTCTGACTGGTGGTTCATGAGAAATTGCTAACACACACACAGAGGCATTAAAATATTAACGTTTTACAGAGATCAGTGATTGTTTTGTAATTAAATTGTCTTTTTATTTTTCTTTGCTTCCAGCGGCGCTGCCTTCAGCCATCCTCACGCTGAGGTTTAAACCTCATCACCGAGGAATCTACTGCAACGATGAGAGCATCAAGTATCCCTACAGGAGAGACACCATCTCTCATGGCACCATGGCTGCAGTCACCATCACCTGCTCTCTAGTCATTGTGAGTTCAGACAAAAACCCTTCTAACAAGTTGCTGCTGAGATCTTTTCTCATCTAAATGACCCGTTTCTCAACAGATCACTACAGGAGAGGCCTATCTGGTGCATACAAACCGTCTGCGTTCCAACTCCTCGTTCAACCAGTACCTGTGCGCGCTCTACAAGATCGTTGGGACCTTCCTGTTCGGAGCTGCGGTTAGCACGTCGCTCACCGACTTGGCAAAGTTCACCATCGGCCGTCCTCGTCCAAATTTCTTATCCGTGTGCAACCCGATGAGCTGCAATGGATACCTGCTGGAGATCAACTGCACGGGAAAACCTCGCAACGTGACCGAGTCCAGGTGAGCTGTCGCTGCGCTCCACCTCTCCAGGCCAGAAATTAAACTTCTGCTCTCACTAAAACACCATCATCTCTAAAGTCGTTTATCTTTGTCCGTTTGTCTCTGGATGATGGTGTTAATGTCTGAGTGAATTACAAATATGAACTGGGTGAATTTGAATAAAAGTTCTTGCAGTGTCTTAGTTGCATAAATCTACAGTATGTTCTCTGTGAATCAGAGTTTTTGCATTTTCACACGTGAAGTTTCAGTTTGGTTTTTACTCGAGTCATTTCCTGAACCCATCGTTTTTTGTTTTGGAGTCTGATCCCCTGTAGAAACTGAAAAAATAATTTATAGCTTTACTGCAGTAAGAGCTTTGTTGTTCTTTAGGAACTTGGTTTTGCCAAAGAAATGTGAATGAACAGTGCTTTCTGCCCTTGAGTGAAGGTCACTTCGATTAAAAAAATGACTTTATTAATGTTACCAAATAAAAAGCTGCTAATAAAATCCATTTGATCTGTTATAGTTATAAATTCCAGTGACCAGAGCTGTTAGGCAGCAATGCAGGAGGGCGGAGCGAAAATGGAGGAAAGACAGACTGCAGGTCTCTTTTCAAATATTAAGAGAGCTGGCGCCGATATCAGAAAGCAGTAAAAACTGCTAAATCCCAATACTTTTCTGATATCATTGCAGCAAACTCTCGCAATCCACGAGTTCTGTTCTCCACCCTAAACTCTGTTCTCCACCTCACTGAACCATCACCTCTAGAAGCCTCGACTGAGCTGTGCGAGAGTTTCCTACATTTCTTTTTAGATAAAATTGCGACCACCCGGGCTCTCATTTCTCTTCCAACTCATGATCCATCCATCTCACCAATCTGTAACCCTATTTGACCACTTCAAACCAGTCTCTCTGTCCTCTCTAGAGTAGGTCACGTGCAACCTGAAACCTTCTGGTTCCCCCTTTGATGTGGTCCCCCCTCGGCTCCTAAAGGAGGTTTTTCACACTCTAGGTCCCTCCATTCTCTCTATTGTAAATAGCAGTCTATCCTCGGGTGTGGTGCCAAAATCATTAAAACATGCTGCTGTTCAACCCCTCCTGAAAAAACCAAACCTCGACCCTTCAGTAGTATCTAACTTCAGGCCTGTCTCCAGACTCCCATTTGTTTCTAAACTTCTAGAGAAAATAGTTGAGTCCCAGTTGAAGTGCTTCCTGGAGGATCACACTATCCCCGAGCTATTCCAATCTGGCTTCAAATCCCTCCACAGCACTGAGACTGCCCTACTGAAGGTTTTTAACGACATCTTCCTATCCACAGACACTGGTGACTCTGTGCTGCTTGTCCTATTGGACCTCACATCCGCTTTCGACACCATCGACCATGAGATCCTCATTGCTAGGTTGGAGCAGTGGGTGGGCATCACAGGGTCAGCCCTCAATTGGTTCAGATCCTACCTCTCTGACAGGTCCTTTTGTGTTTCCATCAACGATTTTAGTTCTGCAGTGGCGGCACTTAAATGGGGGGTTCCGCAGGGGTCCATCCTGGGTCCTCTCCTATTCTCCTTATACCTGCTGCCACTTGGTGCTATTTTCCGGAAACACAACATACACTTCCACGCCGATGACTGTCAAATTTACTTCCCCCTAAGACACAATGGTACATGCTCTATTCAACCTCTGCTCGACTGCCTGGCTGACATCAGGGACTGGATGGATTTAAATTTCTTAAGCTTCAATGAAAAGAAGTCTGAAGCCATGTTGTTCCCTCCCAATGACACAATCTCGAACCACTGCATTGACCTTTCTGCTCTAGCCCTGTCTGAAAAACAAAAAGTCACAAATCTGGGAGTGATAATGGATCCTTCCATGAAACTCAACAGTCATGTAAACATGATCGTTAAATCTTGTTTTTTCCAGCTGATGCAACTGTCTAAGCTGAAGCCCATATTATCCAAAAATAACCTGGAGACATTAATTCACGCATTCATTACATCTAGGCTTGATTACTGCAATTCACTCCTGTTTGGTATCAGTCAGACCCCCATTGCACAATTATAACTGGTCCAGAACGCAGCAGCCCGATTTTTAACCAGTACACGCAAAAGTGAGCACATTACACCAGTCTTGGCCTCCCTGCACTGGCTACCGGTTCATCTTCGAATCCAGTTCAAAATTCTCATGTATGTCTACAAATCACTGAACAGTCTCGCCCCCGCCTATCTCTCTGATTTGATACACCCATATGTCCCACCACGTGCTTTGAGGTCAGCGGACCAGGTACCGTACTTTAAAGAGTTCCAGGGGCTCGTCTTAAACGCAGAGGTGACAGGGCATTCTCTGTAGCAGGACCAAGACTCTGGAACGAGTTACCTCTTCTCATCAGACAGGCCCCCTCCCTCTCTGTTTTCAAATCCCGACTCACAACTATTCTGTTGCTTTCAACACCAGCTGATCTGTGTTTGGTCGTTTTATTTATGATCTGCAATGTTTTTATGTCTTGTTTTGTACTTCATTGTGTGTGTTGCCTGTTGTTTGTTTGTTCAGCACTTTGGTTTGGCCTTGTTCCTGTTTAAAGTGCTTTATAAATAAAATGGTATGGTATAAATTGTAGTTTGCTTAAAAGGTGTGACTCGCTTCAAAAAACTGATTTGAGTCTTAATCCAATTCTATATACGGTACCTGAACTTTTACTTATTGATGACCTAACACAAAGTTTTCTGTTTGTTCTCCTCAGGTTGTCGTTTTACTCCGGCCACTCGTCCTTTGGGATGTACTGCATGCTCTTTCTGTCGGTGAGTGCTTGTTGCGTGACACTGTGGAACAAGTGTTTATCAAAAACACACAAAAATGAGTCAAAACAGGAGAAGATGGTGAGGACGGACGTACTGACCGATTTTGATGTGAGAAATAACTAGAGCCAATCCACGGGATGGATGTTTGGCCAGTGGGATATATAATGTGTGTGTGTTCTGTTGGCCAGTGGGATATATAATGTGTGTGTGTTCTGTTGGCCAGTGGGATATATAATGTGTGTGTGTTCTGTTGGCCAGTGGGATATATAATGTGTGTGTGTTCTGTTGGCCAGTGGGACTGCAGGTGGTGGATTGAGTCCACGTCTGGATGCAAAAAGTCCCATTGGGCTGTGAAAACGGCTTCGGACCTTCGGTGCACGTTCGTGCTTAAAGTCCTTATGAGCCGGCTACCAGACCTCCAGACTCACCGATGGGTCTGGTTCTGTTCAGTGTGGCGTCTCTGCGTCCGCTGGGCGCCGATCAGCTCAAAACTTTCCCTCTAGTTTTTCAGCAGAAAGAAACGAGGCTTCTGGGCGGGTATGAATGTGATAAATCTCTGATTGTTCTTAGTACAGATGTAGTAGAGTGCTGTTTGAATGTGTGTGTGTGGAGGTAAATGAGGCAGATGGTGTTGTAAAGAGCTTTGAGTGTCTTGACGAGATAGAAAGGTGATATACAAGTACAGTCCATTTACCATTTAGAGTGATCCCAATCCAAGACGGACGCTACAACTGAGCAGAATTAGCAAACAATAAAATAGCTAAAGCTCAATCTGATTTCCAGAAATTGAACTTTTTAGCATTTGCATCTTGCATGAGAGCTGTAAAGCAACAATCACTTCTTCTTCCTTGGATAACTTTTACTAATTGGCTTTTGTATGTTTCTGAATGTTTCTGTTCAGTGCCCTGAGACAACTTTTGTTGTGAATTGGTGCTATAGAAATGAATTGAATTCTCATCATGGGATGACCTTAATCTAAAAGCGTCATAAAAGTCGGTGGACAACATGTGATCCTGCTGTGATCCACTCTGGTCTTTGTCGATCTGGTCAGATAGAAACCCGTTTTTTTTTTTTCAAATTGATGTCGTTCAGACGTATCTACAACAGGAAATGTGTGAACTATTCATAACTTTCCACAGAACTCCACTTAAAATAATCTGAACCATCACCTTAAACACCAACATGAATAATTAAAATAACATGCCTAATATTACATATCTACACAGATTACTGTACAGTAGTTCTATTTTAAATCAAACCAGAGGAAAAGTGCAGATTGCATTAAAGCAGTTTCAGTTGACGTTCACAGGTTCCATGTACCATTCGACAGATGTGTTTTTTCTGTCCACAGCTGTACGTGCATGCCAGGATGCAGGGCAAGTGGACCAGACTGGTCCGACCCACCATCCAGTTCTTCCTGGTGTCGTTCTCTCTGTACGTCGGCTACACTCGGGTCTCTGACTACAAGCACCACTGGAGCGACGTGCTGGTGGGCCTGCTGCAGGGCGCCCTCATCGCCGTGCTCACCGTGAGTCACACCGTGCACGTGGCGCACGTTTGGACTCAGCGTTTTTAACGACGTCTCCCTCTTTGCTCTCAGGTGAAATACGTGTCGGACTTCTCCAAGCCGCGGCCTTCACCCAGCACGCCAGCAGGAACGGCAGAGCGCGAGCAGCTGGAGTGCAAACCGAGCCTGCAGCCTTCAGACGCGCAGCACGGGAACCATTACAGATGTTCCACCGCACCAGTATGAGCTCCCAGCTGAGCCCGACATAAAGGACTCCCCTGACGCACTTTCACTGCCTGGTTCCTGAAACTTGTTGGGACAGATGCTCCAAGATGATTTTATAGTTTGGGTGTGTGTTGCAATGTACTGACTGTGTGTGTGTGTGTGATATAATGAATTTTTTTAATCTAGTCCCTGTTCGAGCAGAGCTTACAGATTTGTGAAACAAACAGCGACTGCTGAAAAATTCCTTCCAGAACGTTTCTGCCCGAGTCGAGAGACGGCGTCCGAGCACGGCGTGCTGCGTGGTTTTTCCCGACAGAGACGACGTGTCAGTTTCTGCACGCCGGAGCTGAATGTATCCGTCTGTCCACGACGCTCTGCGTACGCTTCACTTCCAAACTTCTGCTGAACGACTGAACGCACAGGCTACTAACATTTGTATCTTTTTATAACCACTATAAAGAATTTTGTAGCATTTTAAAATGATTAATCACGTTTGTAAAGGTTACTAGACGTTTTATCTTGAAGACTGGCTGACTGCAGGAGTATTTATGCAGGCGTGTTCCTTTTGTGCCAAGTCTTTCACAAAGTAAACACCTTCTTCTCACAGCGACCCCCTCCCTCTTCACTGCTGCACAACCTGTTGTGAAATTGTACATACTCGTGTTGTTTCGGTTCCCAGCCTGTGTAAAGTTTTGTGCACATTCTTTATAAATGTAAGTCAGCGTGTCGAGCGTTGGTGTTTGCTTCCTTCAGCCGAAGAAAAGGAAACAAAGGTGCACGGTGCGTGACGAGGAGTTCTTTTCACACAGCGCTCGTTGAAAACAGGCTCAACACGGAGCAGGTTTGTGTCTCAACCTGCTGCTGCTTGAGATTCCTCACAGCGACAGAACACACACACACACACACACACACACTGGTCAAAAATGCTGTGAATGTTTGTGATTTCTTTTTCTTGCGTAAATTTTTTAGCGCGATTCTCGTCCTGCAGTTTTTAAAACCATTTCAACAAATCACAAAACATTCAGCTCGTTCAAGACGATCCTGCTATGACTTTTGGTATTTGTGCAACTTTAGCTTTTTGAAATATTTAGCCTTTTCTGCCACCTTCTGCCTTGTAGAACATTGAGCTCATTTTCCATCCTTCATATCTTTAAATCCGTTTGTAACCTTTTACTGCTCCTTTCTCATTTTGTTCTGCTTCAGCTTCTTTGTGCAATTTTAAACTTTTCAGCTACTTTCAGCTGTTTATTTGGCTGTTTGTGCTCCTTTCAGATTCTTGTAGCGAACTACATTTTTGGTGCTAATTTAACATCCATTTTCAGCTTATTTCTGCAAGTTTGAGCTTTTTCTACAATTTCAGCTGTTCTGTTTATGTTTGAATTTCCAGCCAATTCAATTTTTTTCTTTTATAGATGGCCTCCCTTCTCATCTTACAGCCATCCTCTTCACACCATTGTGATTTTTCCCCCAGCTCTTTCTGCATCCTGTAGTTCAAGGTTCTTTATCTTTTCAGCTTATTTTGTGCTCATTTTAGCCAATTTCCTAATTTTTGTGCACATTTCTGCTAATCTAAATCAAATTGAGTAAATACGTCTCTGCTTCTGCTTGTTCCATTTCAGCATGTTTTTTAAATTTAATTTCAGCTGTTTTTCTGCAAAGTCTTCAGCAATTAACCATCGCACTGCATTTTGCAGTAAATTTGATTCAATTTGATAGGGACACACACACATCGACACAAACAGAGTAAAAAAGCAGTCCCATGTTTGCATCAGAAATGCAATTTCTCTAGTTTAAGCTTTATTCTGCTTGTTTATTTCCACGAATATTTAGCTGTTTTATGTTCATTTTAGCCTATAGCAATCTCCCTTCTGGTAAATTAAGCTATGCTTTTTTTTTTTTTTTAAACCTTTTGGCAGTTTCCTAGCCTGGTTAAAACCAGACCCTTGTCCTTCACTTCGGAAATGAGAATTGAGCGGAGATGTGCAGGAAGGCGAGGGCCAGGCTAGCAGTTTTCTCATTTGTCTAATTATTTTATTTCTGCTACTTTAGGCTTGTTCTTCCATTTCAGCATATTTTCAGCTAATTTCCAGCTGATTTTTTTAAGCGAGTTCTTCTGCAGTGAGCATTCACACGTTTTTATTCCTTCCTGTTTAATCCAAGCTTCAAATCGACCTTTGACTACAGATCTGTTCGTGCCAATTCAGAATGACTGAATACTTTCACCACTTATTTTTCAACATTCTGATTTAATCATTTCAGTAAGTCATGTAAAGGACATGAAGGGAAGTGACTCTTGAATTCGTCAGTAAACCTGTTTATGTGCAGAAACAATCTGCACAATCAGGTCCCCAGATGTTGGTCTGCAGCTTGAACCAGAGCTTCAATAAAGTCCTGTTTGGATCAGGCGGATACTTTTATTTTGGTAACTTGTTCATATATTTAGTCTTTTATTTATAGGCAGTGCACTGTTCAACCCAATTCAAGAACAATTGGAACAAGCAGAAAGATTACACAGCCATTGTCCATCTTCCAGTTGTTTTGGCATGAAAGCTGTTGACATTTCTTCAAGGAATGTTAGAATTTTTATTCTGTTTTAAATATTCTGCACAGTCAACATGAAATCTTTTATTCAGACTCGGGCTGCATGAAGTTAAATAAAATTATTCCAGTTCTATGTATAAAAATTTAAAAGTTGGAGCTTTTAAAATGGGCAAGGCAAAATGTGCTTTTGAGAAACTTTTACCCACCATTCAGCAGTTCTACATTAAATTCATTTCATGCAAACCAACATGTGTAATCTGGGTGTCGTGTTGTAATCGTCTGAGCAGCAGCTCTTTACATTTCTCCCTTCAAACAAGAAAACAATTAGTTTCATGCCCATGTCTCATTTGTTTCTATAAAATGCTGAGAAGCCTGCAGATGTTTTACTTGTTCCTAAAACTTGTCCTACAAGTCAAATAAAACTGTTTTAAAATAAATGTTCACTTTGTGGATTTTGTTGAACAGCACGCGTACAAAAATCACTTAAATCACAACTTTTATTTGTAAGGCACCAGAGAAGCTTCCTTACTGCTAAAAGGTTGATTCATTCTCACGAGTACACAGTTGCTTACATTTTTTTTTTTTGTCCAAGATATTTTAAAATGTGTTTATAAACACATTTATTAAACAGTTTTGCACAAATTAAAAAATAAAACATTTACAACCCTAGAATTAATGTTACATTTTACAACCTAAGAAGAAGAAAACATGGTATACAACGTGCCTTTAGGCTTGTATGCACTCACACCACCAGTCCTCCATGATACGCACACACATTAAAAAGCAGCTTTTGAAACATACAAAAATGCTTTTAAAAAATATGTATATTGATATCCACATGTGTACAAATGTCCCCTTCACAGCAAACAAGGCAGGAACCTGTCACATGTCAGATTGGCCACAGAGTTTAACGTCATTATATGGAGGTCCTGTGTTCCATACATTACATCAAATCTGAGAGGAAACTTTCACCTTTTGCCCCCAAAGACTTCGACACACCTCAAACTAAAAGACAAAAGACGCTGATGGATACAGAACGGGAGGGTTGAAAGCTTTGGAAAGCGCTTGACGTACAGTTTTAAAAATACGGACAAAAAAAACAACCCACAAGAGACGATGTGGACCCATGTTTTAGATGTGTTCTGAACACAACCCTTCCCGACGTCACCCTCCATGGAGACCTAAAAGGAAACGGGACAACTAGAACGTCCGCGGGCTGCCCAGCATCTTGTTTTTGCAGCTAGAATATAAAAAATCATGCTACAAGAAACTACACTCATCCCACTCACTGACTTTCAAATAAATTAAACGTTTTAAAGACAAGTGCTGTGTGAGAAGTTTGCACGCAACATTTTTCTGCTCCAGGAATTGTTTTTTTTTAATTTGCTCCATCTGTAAGCAGCTGTGTGTTTTCTGTGTAATGCACTGAATCGAGCTAAAAGTTCTGATATGAAGTTCTCGTTTCCTGCGGCTACAGGCTCAAACTTTTACCCACATTACTCAAATCAGTGTTAAAGTGGACCGTATTAAAGTTGTTTAAAACATCTTAAGGAATTAACTGGAATCACATGGTTTAAGGTTTAGATGTGCTTTTTTTTAAGTGCCGTTTCCATGATTCTCTTTACAGACCTTGAAGGTAGAGCTGACCAAATGAAGTTTTTCTGAAGCGTTTCCTAAGGGTTCCTGTCTCGATCCTGATCTTTGGCGCCATCTTGTGGCCAAAAGTTAACAGCTTGAAATAAGTGATATCTGTCTGATACAAGTTATTTTGGTGTTTAAAACATTTTTTGCAGGTGAAATAGTTATTTGGTGAACACTTGTTTATGCAATATCATGATGCCACTTGTTTAGTAAACCGAACAGAATAAAAACAAATCTTATCTAATTTACAACACAGTGCTTGTTTGGAAATGTGTTTGCTGCAGGCTCCCTGCTTCCATGATCTTAAGTAATGAACCAGTTTCTTCATGGCAAGATCAAACTGTAACTTTAATATTAAAGTTTTCTGTTTTGTTGGGGTAAAGTGTTCAGCTGACGCATGTCTCGCTGTTTGTTGCTCACTAGCTTCAATCAGTGAGTTTCGGACGTCAATGATCATGCGACTAGCTGAATGAAGCACACACACACGAGCTTCTGAAACACTTCACACATGCACTAAAGCTTCAGCTTCAAACGACCAGTCACAAACTGAAAGCCTGAGTGAAGATTAATCAGGATTTAGACTAGACCGCTGATTTGGGTTAGTCGTAGACTGAACACTAATGCTGCAGACAGCAATGATGTGTCTATAAAAACTGTTTATAGGTGAGGGAATGTCTGTAATTAATACACTATTATTTGTTTTTAAACGTTGCACGTCTTAAAGTATGTTGGGTTTTGTTATGTTAAACATTTTGGGTGTTGCCTACTGAGTTAAAGCACGGTTGCATTTCTTTCAGAACATCTCTCAATACAAAGATTTGACATAAACCTGAAGATCATGTTCAGGTAGGCCTGTCGTGATAAATCAATTGCATGATAAACGAAAATTATCAACCTCATTTTCATTTATCGACTTTATCGTTTCTTCACGTCTCCTTCTACTGAAGACACTGGATGACAAAAGGCTCAACTCCGGTGCTCTTCACTGGCCCCTCCCTCTCTTTAAAATCCATTTTAATGATCCAAAAATCATGTTTTAGGATCGTTAAAAGCAGCTAAGCTATGAGCTAAGCTAACAGGCTGACCACAGGAAAAAACCTCCATCTTGTCGAAGCTTCAAAATTCACAGTTGAAACTCATGCCTTGGTGTAAAAAGTTTTTTCTCTGCAAAAAGAAGCTGAGAACTTGTTTACTGATTTATTTTATTAAAAGCAGTGTTTCCCGTACCATTATACAAGCAGGGTGCCATGCCCCGTCAACAGAACCAAGCATCCCGCCTACCCCAAGTCAGCACCGACGTAGGGCTAAGCTGCGCGCAATACAGGCGCTCTAGCTGAAAAGCTAAAGGCAGCGCTCACACTGCCTCTTCCCTCACTTTTACACCACCCCCCCGTTAAATGGCACACAGATCAAGTGATTCTCAGTCTTCTCCCCTCCAAAAATCACGGATGAGATGAGCACCCCGCCACGGCAAGTTATCTACAGGAAACACTGAAAAGCTTTGTGTGAAAAATGCTAAAGAGCTCAAATCACACAGAGCGTCTGCCATTTAAGAAACGAAAAAAGGAAGGACGGCCTGCCCATGTCACGTCAAGGGGCCTCCCGCCCATTTTCCTTAAAGAGACACGCTGCTGCGCCCTCACTATCCATCCTTCAGTTCAAATAGTCTGGTGGTAAAAAAAAAGTACTACATGCAAAACAAATTAACCAACATTTCTTTTTAAATTTGACAATAATTACTTACCGGTATTTCAAACAACATTATCAATCTCAATAACTTCTGAGACAATTAATCGCCCAGCAAACTGTTTTATCGTGACAGGCCTATGTTCAGGTTTCATCAGGCAGAGAGAGAGGAGGGCTGAAAATTATATAGAAAATATTAAAACAACGGTTTCTGTCAGGACACCTTTTTAGGTCTTTTCACTGATAAAAACACGCCAAACTGAATTCAAAAATATTTTCAGAGCTTTAACAATCTCATTAAGATGTTTAACGCAACGGCTCTAAGCCCGTTGAAACAAACTGGGAACTGACGAGTTTAAAACAAAATTCTGTTGATCTGAAACACACAATGTAGATATTCAGAACTTTCCATTTTACACCAAACTAAACTTTATTTTGGCTCTAAAAGCACGAGTTAATATTAGCTGTAACCAAGCGGCTTCGGTCAACTTTTTTTTTCTTCCATATGGAAACTATTGTGATAAAAAAATGTTTTTTCCATAATCGAGAGGTAAAATGTCTGAAGAGTTATCTTAAATCTGCTTATTGTGACTGGCACACGGCTGTCAGAGAGACCCAATCTGCACGAGAACAAAAACAACAACAGAATTTAGAAAAATAAACCTGCAACAAGCAGACACGAGTACAGGAATCTGTTATTCTTTCAACGTCAGCTCCCACTCCAAATGAGATATTTATATTGGTTAACCAAACAGTAATGGCTTACACACTAAAAAAACATCTATTAGAAATCTTAACGCTTGAACTGGGTCTAAGCCCACTACATAACAGGAACGTTAACTTCCAGTTTCAGTCTTTGAGGAGTTTTAGCACATCCTAAACTTTCAGCTCCGTCCTCGTTCTCCACAGCTCTGAGCAGATGGATGCGCATCAAAACCAACTTACAGCTACAGCTAATCTTTACTTTGTTTGAAACTCGACACCCAACACCCGCCCACATCCCTCCACCTCACTGTGCCATCACTAGTCTGACTTGTCTCCGTCTTCTCCTCTGGACGCTCTCTCCGCAGCCTCTCTGGCCTTGTCCTCCTTCGCTGCCTGCGGCTGACCGTGAGAGTAGTTGGCCAGGATGGAGGAGAGGGAGAGGAGGCCCGAGCTGGAGGAGACTGCAGGCAGGGAGGGTGGGGTGAGGCCCAGGGGCAGCGGGGTCACCGGCAGAGTCAGCCCTTGGAGCTGGGACAGGTGCTGCACCTGCAGCTGTTGCTGCAAACAGGCAGGAAGTAAAGAGGAGGATGCTTTAGACAAAAACATACAAATACGCTGCAGAGCCATAAAATGCACAAAATAAAGCCGTTCTCTTCATTTTGTTTCATTTGCTTGAGCGGGGCAGAAGTTATCATGGGCAGGACAAGAGAAAGTTTACATACTGTACATATGGACAGATGGTCCAACAGGCGTAAATGTCATAAACTACCCGACAGATTTCATTGAAACTTTCAGGAAATATTAATGATGTGCATCTATGACAGATTTACTTTAGGAGCCAACCAAACTTAAGATGTCCACCAAAGCCAAGTACCATATTTTACGCTGTATAAGTCGCAGGGTTTTTTGCACAATTTACATGCCCTGCGATTTATACACCGAAGAGACGTATTTATGATTTTTCCCATATTTATAAACCGATATTTGGCTGAGATATGACCATTTTCATTGATTCTGACTGAAAATATTGAACACTACCATTTTCAGCCACTAAATGGTAGTTGAGTAGTATGGCATGTCGTTTTGTCATGTACCGTATTTTCCGGAATAAAGGTCACAACCGTTATATGGATCGCTTTGTCCAATTATTGCCAAAAAATTGGAAGAATCCATAAACGGGTCGCACCTTAATATAGATCGCACCTACGTCACCGCCGACGTAACGCGTCACCCACCGCTGACGTGACGCGTCACCGCTGAGACAACCCGGAAATGTGGTCCGAGTGTTTAGCTCTGCTGCAAATGTCTGCCACAGGAGCGCACAGCAAGGCTTTAAGAAGATTAACACGGTAAAAACAATTATTTGTTTGCTAAAAATTATAGCTGACATTATAGCACAAGGGTTCCTGAGCTTAACCATTCCTTAATAAATTCACGAAATGGTCAAATCTGCTGGATTTAAATTGTTTCGCTTTGACGTCTTCCAAACGGTCGCGTGCACTGCGAAAATAAATCATTAATAAATCGAATTTTATCTCAAATGTCTCATACAGGTCACAGTTTGTAAATGAATACCAAATAATTACTTTCTGTAAGCTGAAAGAAAATCCGCCGAGTGGTTTATGAGCCATTTATCTACCGTAAATAGTAGGGCTGGGCGATATGGAAAAAATCATATATCACGATATGGACTTTTTTATATCACGATAACGATATATATCACGATATAAAAAAACTTTGGTCCAAATTTTTCCTGTACACACACACACACACACACACACACACATTGTGTTGTATATATACAACACGATGTGTGTGTGTGTGTGTGTGTGTGTACAGGAAAAATTTGGACCAAGTTTTTATTTTATTTTATTTTATTTTACTACAGATACAGTTACAATTATAAGAATGTGAACAAAAAGAACAAGGAAATTTGGACCAAAGTAGAAACTTTGGTCCAACTTTGGACCTACTTTGGTCCAAATTTTCCTGCAGGGGGCGGTAAAACAACGGCTGCTAATAAAACCCACGAAGAAGAAATCCGCTCTGACTGGAGTAAACAAGGCAAAGAAACAGAAAAGAGAAAACGTTGCGTTTGATTCCGGTTCTGTTGTGTCTCTGGTCTGTTTTGTATTGGTTAACTGGACCCGAGTTCGGACTCGGTTGGACTTCGTGTCCTCTGGACCCATTTTGTCTCCGAGTTTCAGCGGAGCTAAATAATGGAAGCTAACAAGGTGAGCTTCCCCTCTTTTTGGTAAAAGTTCTTCTTCTTGGGCTGCCTGCGCAGCTGTTTCTCCATGTTGTGACACCCATAGATATCTGGTGACACCGGCTTCATGCCGGCTGCGTCTCTGTTGAACTCGAGTTTAACAACGTAAAGCACGTGTCGCAAACCCGCGCGTGCGTCAAACATAAAGCAGCGCCGTCATCTCGCAAAACCACTTTATTCTTATTTATCACGATAGAGACGATAGAAGGAAAGTAGCACGATAGACACGTTTCTATCGTCCCCACGATATATATCGTCATATCGCACAGCCCTAGTAAATAGTAACCGTTTACGGTAGCTAACCGCTAACAACGATGCTAAAAAGATCGATTTTTTTTCATCTCAAACATCTCATAAAGCTAGTCACTTGTAAATGTCCTGATTACTTTCTGTAAGTTTAATAAAAATCTGTCCTGTGGTTCTTGACTTATCTTGCTAACAAAAACAGCTAACAACACAGCTAACAGTAGTTACCTCCATAGATATAATAAACACTAGATAAGACAGCCCCGCTGTTGGCCAATGGAGACCGACATCGTCAGACGGCGGCCATCTTGGGACAGACAGAACGCCCACTCTTAACATGAATGTGAATGGTGCATTCACTATTAAAATAACCATAACTTGCTTAATTTCCATCCGATTTTAAAACGGTTTGGTTTGTTATAAATGTGAGAGATGTTGTTATAATATGGTATACTTAAGATGGACGTTCACATGAAAATAACGTTATGTAGACACTGTATTGCACTAGCAGTATACACAATAAGATTATATTTACATCTATTTCTAAATACATGTTTATTTCCAGCGAAATTAACTGACATATGTTACAATGCTAATAAATATTTAATACTATTTCATCATAAATAGTATTATTATTGGTGATATGAAATTAATTTATGCCAATTTTTTTCCCTACACATTTAAATATTATGTAATATTAAATACATTATTACACCAACCTTGGTCAATATGTGTAGTTTATTCTTTTTAGATACATGAAAAGATTTAATAATTGAGAAATATAAATAAACAAACAAATAAACAAAAATAAACATCTGATAGTGTGACATCTGATAGTGTGACAAGACTCTCACTCCCTCGGTGCAACAGTAACTATTTAAACATTAAAACACTGAAACATATAATAATAGACATAAGCATAAAATAGTAAAACTTTAACACTGTCCTGAGTTTTTGCATAGTGGTATAAGAGTATGAAAATTTACACCAACTCTAAAAACTAAAGCACTAAACATTTAATGAACATAATACTGTTCTGAGTTTTTGCATACTAGTACAAAAAGTAAAAAAGTATAAAAAGTATAACTATAAAATAAACTAAAGGTTCTAGCATTGACATTTGCAAAGTGGCAAAGCAGCATATCAGTTAATGTACACAGTATATGCATGAGGTAGTAGTTCATGTTGTTATAGAATGGCATATGCAGTAAGGCACATTGGGCATCCTTAAATATCTGGCGATGATGAAGCTCTTCTAATGCATGCTCTACCAACACTTTCTGTGTCTCTGGTGTTAGGGACTTGGTCAGATAATATGCAATCGGAGCTTTCCAATAACCTTGAAGCCCAACCACCATGAACACCAGAGCCTCAGAGGCAATGTCAGCTTCATTTATCCGATCTCCCATGTCCACAAATCCAGACATTGTTTGTGTCTGAGGATCATATTGAACATGCTTTTTGATGGCCATGGCATCCAGCATCAAAGAGACACATCCGTATTTGGCCTCATCTGCTTTGCGACGTTGCTCCAGCATGTCCAACATCATTTTATTTAGACCAGGTTTGGCATCAACAGAGCTCAGCCACCTTAGTAAAATAAAAAAGTAAAAATTTAACCATACAATCATTTAAACACTAAGCATCCCTACTGAAAACACTTGGCATCCCAAAAATAGATGCCATTGCACTAAAAAGTTAAAAATGTAAGCCTTTTTCAGCAAGTTCTACAATTCATGGTAACACAATATGTAGCGCTTAAGTTTCTCCAAGTGATTTAGTTTACAGTCAAACATAATGAAGAATACCTTTGCAATGATCTCGGATGTGGGAGGCAAATATGCAGAGTGTCTCTCAGATAGTGATATGCCTTTGGCCCATGCAAATGGAGCGTAAGGGCAAACTCTCTCTGGGCCTTGGTGTACTTGCTGCCCTGCCTCGACAACAGTTGAACTGGAAGATCTGAAAAACAGTTAAGAGTGATTTAGTGGGTGTCATTTCACCAAAGAACATAAAATACCCTATATACTATGTATTCAATGTAATATTTTTAATTTACCCGAGTAGCATTCAAGCTTGTCTTTTAGCTCTTCATTGATGAGATTTTTCTCCTTCAGTTCCTCTAGAAGAGACAGCATGCTTTTCTTGGCCCTCCTTTCTCTTGCCAAGGCATTCGATTTCTCCCTCTGCAATTTCCTCACTCTAGCTGAGGCTTCATTAAGTTTGGCATATATAGCCTTGGGGCAAGGAGGCAGTGAATACGGGTGGTCAGTGGCCTGCCGCTTGCAGCACTTTCGCCTCTTTGCAGTGGCTTCCAGTTGCTTTGCAAAAATATACAAATATATAAATAATATTAATGTGGAATTTAACAGTTTAAAAAAAAATAATTATTCACTTATCAATTGTGTGAATCAATTAATACTCACAACATCAGACTGAGCTTTATCCTGAGACAGGTCCATTGCCAGGTTGTCTTCTATTCTTCTAGAGGTGTTTGAGCCTCTTGTTTTTACAAGCTAAAATAAACAAAAGTAGAGTGTCTAAAATGTGCTATGTAAAGAACAACACATTGTTTATTGCTAAATTTGCAGAAAGAAATACTAAACTGTGACATTTAACCACATATTTATATATACAGTAGTTTATAGACATATCAATCTTATACATCTTGAAATCTTGTAGGTCGATGATACATACCTTTTGAAGATGCGATGGAAAATTGAAAAGTGTTGGAACAACACTATCTTTTAATCTAACAGTCTGCCCTGTCCGATCGAAGTCCTCAGAACTGAAGTGATCACTGCAGAGCAGTGTCCTGTCCAGGGCAACAAAACCCTCTCTTCTCAGGGCAACTTCCCACTGCCGCCTCCTCTCTCTGGTTTTGGGAAACCTTAAAAACATGAAGAAGATGGTCATTATTTTCCACACTTCCTTTCTTTACCTTTGAATTATAGTAATGACAATTATACACATATATCATACTTTTGGTGTGCTTGCATTTACTTTTGGTACAATAAAACAGCTATTAAAAATTGTGTCCAAAAGAAACACTAAATCATACATCATAATTTATATAAAGATACTTTTACAAGCCGTATACCATACCATACCATTTTATTTATAGAGCACTTAAAACAACAACAAGGTCAACCAAAGTGCTGTAAATATATATTATGTCATTATTATGTAAATATATATTATGTATAATATTATGTCAATAATATTATCTCACATTTTGGTGTGTAGCATGACCAATAATGTGCACTGATCCAAAATATAACTATGATTATTCTAATTAAAGTAATAATACTGTCACAGAGTCTTACTTGTGAAATGTGATCCCAAGGTTTCTTGTTTTGATGTTACGCCTATTGGAGCATCCATAGGCTGCACAAAAGTCAGGCATCTTGTCAAAGAGTATTTCTGTAAAACACAAAGCAGTAATTAGTGTTGAACATACCAAACCGCTTGGAAATCATGTGCAGCTTTAGTTCAGTTAAAAACAAAGAGCTCCTAGTGATCTAAGAATGCTGGGGAAATATTTGGAATACTGTACTAGCTAGCCCTTAATCAAAGGCTCTTGTTAATAGTATGCTAATAAATACAATCATGATCAAGATAGTCATTTACAGTAGTTTGTAATAAAATAGTTATTGGTGTAATAAAAACAGATTCTAGATTCTCGATGAGTGTGACACCCAAAACATGAATAAAACGTTTTAAAAAAGACAAAAGTGCTGTCTGACTACCAAAGAAATCATAGCCACGTTAATAACGTTTTTAAAAAGATAAACCGTTTGTAAATCCGTCAAGATTACAGCGAGTTAAGAGTATTTTTGTTTGTGTAAACCCCTCACCTCCATTCAGTTTCAACAGCTGCAGCTAATGTTGCTGTCTGTCGCAAGATGGCTGCCACGTGACGACGCCGGAGACTCCGCCTCAGCTTATCTAGTGTTTATTATATCTATGGTTACCTCCAGAGCAGGAGGCCGGGCAGCGACAGAGTCAGTCCGACCAGTGGAGGCTGCCTTCGGACACATGAGGTGGAAACGGTCGGTGGGTGTACCCTAGCGGCCGAAAGTGGTACTGCACCATTTTTTGCCAAAATGAAAAACGGTCATATCTGAGGCAAAAATTGGGGAAAAAAAATATGGGAAAAAAATCCAAAAACAGGTCTCACCTCTCTATAGGTCACAGGGCATGCAAATTAGCACACACAAAAAAACGCAACCTATATTCCGGAATTTACGGTAATAGGTAAAAGTGGCTAATGACACACTCAGCTTGCCACAGCCTGCCACCGTCTGCCTGGACTCACAACCGTCAAATCAGTTTCATTTCACTGCACCACCCCAGTGAAATGCAGCTAATTTGACCATTAAAGTGCATTTATTAAGTAGAAGTTCAACTGAGACACACCTTTACTAGAATGACAAGCAAACAATAGTTTTTAAGAGTTAATTTTGTTAAATCCTTGTTAAAGTCCTCCTGTGCATGCTCCCATGGCCGCTATTTGGCAGCCCATCGATTTCTGGCACAACACCGGACCACATTTCTGGGTTGTCAGCGGTGACGCGTAATGATGCGACATATACAGCGAAGCGACATATTTATGGATTTTTCCACTTTATTAGACATATTTGAACTGATGTGACTTATAGGGTGGTGCAACGTGTACGGTGGAAAATACAGTTACCTTAAAATAAAAAAATAAAAACTCTTGCCAGTAAATGGATATAATTCAATTTGACAGATTTTTCTTCTTTCGGCTACTCTTCTTCAAGGGTCGCCACAGTGAACTAACTGCACAAAGACTTGGTGATTGTTTTTATGTTGGATGTCCTTCCCAACACAACCACAGCCCTCTGTGTGGAGCAGAGAGCTGCATCTGAAGCCTGAAATACACCTCAGCGTCCTCAGGTACGCCACTCTACGCGCGCATTTTGTGCGCATGTGTTTTGCTGCTATACTTCAGAAACTATCAGCTTTCAAACGCTCGCGTTCTCCTTGTTGTAATATGAGCAGCTGCGCACGGAGGGGACTCAACTGAGCTCGCTGATTGGTCACTTGCTGACACGCCTACTGAAATGATTGACAGCCAGCTCATGTAGCTCGCTGAAGACCGCGGCGGTGTTCATGCGGTGTTTCTACTATATATGTTATAAAAAGTTCTCTCAGAAATAAAAATAATAACAGGGAGTGCTTTTCCTGCAGCACACAGCCCACCAGGGATATTTAAAACATCGCGCACCCAGGTAGGACCTGAATTCATTCATTTCATTCATGGAGTGAACGGAGGAAGAAGTGATTACTTGACTTTAGGCAAAAAAACAAAAGAAAAGGCCCGATCAGCGATAAAGAAGGGGAATTTATTTCATTTGTGTAACATACAAAACAGTCCGGCGCCGGGGAAGTTTATGGTCAGACACCGCGTATCGCGCACGCGGACGTAAAAAAAAAGCTTTGCGCGTACATGCCCTGAGGGGCTACGCGGGGCTACGCGGGGCTACGCTTTTGCCTTGACGTACGTACGCTGCGTATAGGCGTATCGTGAGGACGCTCGAGTGTATCTCGGCCTT
>JBBPBX010005103.1:0-34302 GCA_038048925.1 Garcialebias charrua
ATATATATACAGTATAAAAAAAATAAACATTTTATTCAGTTTGCCTTGGTTTGCCTGTTTATCACAACATAAAATACCAACACAACTACACAACCTGAATACCAGAAGTAGTTATAAATATATTTAGGGAGGGGGTGCCAGAGGTTATACATGTGTGCTGGAATCATAAAAAGGTCAATGTTTCCCCTAATAACATTCATCACATTGTTTTCAGTTTTCACATTAGGCATAATTTACTTTACTTTAGGTAACACAAGGCCGTGTCTGTGTGGTTTATGGCAGCAAACAGCACACAAGACATTCGGTGTAAGCAGTGATGCAAATAGCTCCTTACAAGATGGCGGACAAAAATCTCGCTAAATGGCCTCCATGTGAACTCCAGTGTTTCTCTGTTGAAGTTGTAGTACTAGATATGTCCTGTAGATGGAGACAAACAAAAGAGTCATGAGTTGAACAGCTCTGTTCTTATTCATTCATTTTTAGTCAGGTAAATCTCATTGAGCCTCGTGGACTCCATTACAAAAGCGACCTGCTACAAACTAAAGAATGATGAACAGCAATGATACAATTACCTTAAACAATAAACAATAGAAAAACTAGCAAAACTAGCAAAACATTATAAGGTAGATGTATAAAATCAAGAACAAGAACATATCTGTATTGGTTTTTGCCAGGATTCCAACAGATTCTTAAAACCATTTAGAGCGGTAAAGGCCGAGAGCTTTAAAGGTATGGTCTGCGATTTTTGAACACTCTGGGACTTAGAAATATTTTCAGCGCAGAAAAGCATTCTCCTCCCTCCCCTCAGAGCCATATATGGCACAGTCCGTGCTCTGCTGAACTTGGGATCTGCTCCGCCCCCTGCTGCTGTCTGCTCAGAGCCGCTGCGATATTCTGTGTTTATGTTAATAAAACCTTCTAATAAAATAAAATAAAACCATGGAGCGCTAGTCCTACAACACAAAATCCAGCAGAAATCATCAGAGGTTCACGAAGCAACGTTTGGACATGATTTAATTCGCTCGTGACTTCCTCATGTCTGTCAGCGCTGGTCTGGAATGTCTGGAATGTTCCGCCTCCTCTACATGTCCTGTCTCTGCGCTCCGAAGTTCTGTGTTTATATGATAATATAACTGTTTAAAAAATATAATAAAACCATGAATCACTCGTCCAACAACACAAAAACCAGAAGAAATCAGCAGAGGTTCACAAAGCAACGTTGGACATTCTTTCTTCCTCCACTGCCGTTCTCTCTTGTGGTGTGCCGCAGGGTTCTATTCTCGGTCCTCTCCTCTTCTCACTGTACATGCTGCCCCTTGGATCAGTAATAGCCAGACATAATTTTTCTTTTCACTGCTATGCCGATGATGTACAAATTTATCTACCAATGAAACCCAAAAACAGCAATCTTCTCACCCCATACGCTGATTGTATTGCCGACATTAAACAGTGGCTTCACCGTAATTTTTTGTTTTTAAACGAAGGAAAGACAGAATGCATCTTCTTCGGTGATGATGCTCCCTGTAACTTTGGTGCTCTAACTTCCAAATGCAGACCAAAAATTAAAAACTTGGGGGTGACATTTGACAAGGACTTAAAATTTGATAAACAAATAGCGTCTGTAGTCAAGGCCTGTTTTTATCAATTACGTCTTTTATACAAAGTTAAACCTTTTTTAAATCGTTTTGATTTAGAAAAGGCTATTCATGCTTTTATCACCTCAAGGCTTGACTACTGCAATTCCCTATATGCGGGAATCTCCCAATCCTCCATTAAACGCCTTCAATTGGTCCAAAATGCTGCAGCTAGTCTTTTAACCAACACTTCCAGATGTGAACACATTACCCGTTTTATTTTCTCTCCATTGGCTTCCAATTGATTTTAGAATTAAATTTAAAATTTTATTATTCACTTTTAAAGCTCTTAATGGTCTTGCCCCACTGTATTTGACTGATCTTGTAACTGTCTGTGAATATAGGAGAACACTGAGATCATCAAATACATTTCTCCTGTCTGTTCCAAAGACCAACTACAAACGTGGGGTGACCGGGCCTTTTCTGTCGTTGCACCCAGTCTCTGGAATAAGCTACCTCTGGACTTGCGCTCCATCACTCATATGGAGTCTTTTAAATCTAATCTAAAAACCTTCTTATTCAGGCAGGCTTTTAATGCCTAGTGGTTCTTTGACATTCTTGTTAGGTCTAAATTGTTTTTAATTTTTAACTGGCTGTTTTTTATTGTTGTTGTTTTTTATTGTTTGTTTTTATTGTTTGTTTTTATTTCTGTATTGTTCAGCACTTTGTGCACCTTCTGGCTGCTGAAAGGGGCTCTATAAATAAAGATTGATTGATTGATTGATTGATTGATTGATTGATTGATTAATTTGCTCGTGAGTCGTGACAAATCCATTTCCTCATTCCTGTCAGTGAAGGATGAAGCGATCACTTGACTTTTGGCAAAAAAACTAAATAAGAGTCCAGCTCTGGGATAAAGAAGGGATATTTAATACATTTTGTGTCACATAAAAAACAGTCCTGCATCGCTTTGCAATCCTTTGAATGAGAACGAGCTGCGGCTGGGACAGGTGGGGGCGTGGGTTGGGGCGTGACAAACAACTCTGTTTTTATTGGCTGGTCATTGTCCGGGTCACTCTTGTGTTTTCAGTGTTTTTATAAATGCTGATAGAGAAGCAAGGGGACTATAGTTTTTTTCAGAGATGTCTAACATCAGTCTGTCAGTAGATAGTGACAGAGTGAAGAAACATGTTAAAAATATATTGTTTGAAAAGTTACAGACTGCATTAAACATTACAATGTTACATACCCCACCTTTAAGTCTTTTTGTAAGATATTCCATGAAGCAGGAGCAGAATAGGAGAAGGCCCTTTTTCCAAGTTCAGTTCTCACTGACGGAACACTGCAGGTAATCATGTCCTGAGAGCGCACGCTGTAGCTGCACTCACGCAGAGACATGTAGGAGGAGATGTATGAGGGCAGCAGACCAAGAAGTGATTTAAAGATGAAAATGTACCAGTGGAAGAGTCTGCGTGAGGTTAATGATGTCCAGTTAACCAGTGAATACAGGGTGCAGTGGTGGGTACGATAATCACAACCAGTTATGAATCTTAGTGCACCATGAAAGACAACATCCAACATCTGCAGGGTGCTTGTAGGAGCATTCATGTACCGTAATCAATGGAGGGAAGGAAAGTCACAGATACAAGGCGTTTCCTAGCATTCAGTGATAGACATGATCTGTTTCTGAAAAAGAAACCCAGTTTAACTTTCAGTTTCTTCACCAGGTTTTCCACGTGGAGTTTAAAAGAGAGATGTGAATCGACCAGGATACCCAAATATTTATAGAATCAACAAACTCAATAGGGACACCGTTTGAGGATAAAATCAGAGGAAGATCTGCTGGAACCGCCTTCCTATTTGAAAAAAACATCCCTTTTGTTTTATCAGCATTTAGGACAAGTTTGAGACGGAACAAATCTGACTGGATGATGTCAAAAGCGGATTGCAGTAACTGGAAAGCCTTAGCTACTGTTTTAGCTCGGCAGTAAACAACTGTATCATCAGCATAGAAATGTAAGGATGCATCAGGGATGCTCTGACCTACATTAGCTATGTAGATTGTAAAGAGGGTTGGTCCTAAGACTGAGCCTTGTGGTACACCATTTTTAACTGTTAAATAACTGGAAGAAGTACCGTTATGTTGAACACATTGCCTCCGATTGGAAAGATAGTTAGAAAACCAACCGATGGTGTGATCAGAGAAACCGATTTCTGAGAGCTTATGACACAGGATGTTATGATCCACAGTGTCAAAAGCTTTAGACAGGTCTAAGAAAAGTGCAGCACAATAGTCCTTAGCATCCAATGCTTCAACAACATCATTCAGAACCTTCAGAGAAGCAGTTGTTGTGCTGTGTTGTTTTCTGAAACCAGATTGGTGGAGAGGTAAGATGTTAAATGATGTTAAATATTAATTATCATTTTGGGTCCTTGTTTTGCTGCCGGTGGGAGATTTGGACAAAGCTGGAACTTTTCTTCCATTAGAGCAGAAACAACGAGTGTTTGTTCAGGAATGTTTGTGTTTGTTTAGATCCTCCGGGGCGTTGTGGTCCTTCAGACTCCGCCCAACACATCCAGCCCTCCGGCAGCAGTCAGCTGAGTTTACCGGTTCTGACCAAACATGTAGCTGTTTGGACCTGAGCTGTCCTGCTGCTGCTGCTGCTGCTGCTGCCTGGTTATTAGAAGAGCAACTTGAGGGAAACAGCAGGTAAGATGTTGATCTATTCTTCATGGCTGCTCCTCCTGTGGCTGACCCTTCAAACTAATTCAATTATTGTTAATATACAGTTGTTAAAAGCAATAAATGCACTGTTTTTCTATGTTTAAAAAATACAGAGTGGTAAACGTTTAAAATCAAATACTTGTCATTTATCAACTAAAACAATCTTCCATGACTTTAATACAGTGGTTCAGGTGAGACGTGAGGAGAAGCACCTGTTGGACAGGGCCCGTCCTGCAGGTCCATTCAGGTTGGACTTCCTGTCAGAACCATCACAGGAGGTGGGACACACGCTACAGGTGTGTCCACATACCTGCTGAAGTACGTCCTCTGATTAGCTCAAGCTCTGGCAGACGTCATGTGGCTGAGAGGAATTCAAGATATGAGGAGCTGCAGAGTTTGACTGTTGAAGGGACATATGACCTCAGCTTTAGTGTAGTCTGAACTAAGACGATGGAGGGCCACACTTCACCGTGCTTTAATCCAGTACCAGTTTTATAATTATTTATAAAGAGTTTTTGTGGTTACAAGCCAAAAGGCATGTCCAAATACATAATTAAAGAACTTGTGAAAATATTGAATCAGAACTAATTTAATCAATTCTGCACAAGTTTTAATTAAATGTAGAGTTTTGTCAGTCTGGTCTAAACCAGCTCTCTCATTGTAAAACTGTGTGAGCCACGTTTGATCACGCTTCAGGTAAAAAAATTCAATTCAGTTTATTTATGTAGCACCAACTCACAGCAAAGTTGTCTCAGGGCACTTTACAGGAACATTCACAATCATAGAAAAGCCAATTAGTACAGTTCTCTATCTAAGCAGCAGACAAGTTGAATCTGGGCTTGGTTGCTGTTTCCCATTCTGAGCAAGCACAGTGGCAACAGTGGAAAGAAAAACTCCCTTTTAAAAGGAAGAAACCTCCAGCAGAACCAGACTCAGGACAAGAGGCCATCTTCTTTGACCGGCTGAGAGGACAGGAAGGAGAGACAAACACAGAATGGCAGGTCCAGGTGTACCTGAAAGACAAACAGAACACATTAAGATAGAAGAAATAATTACAAATACAAAACAGGTTGAGCAGAGTGAGTAGCAGAGTGAACAAGTGTGGTCAGTTTGTCCTCCAGCAGTCTAATGGTACGTCCACACCTAAACAGCGTTTCAACTTCAAAAAAGCTCGTCACGCACGCAAGTGGACGCACTGGACCCACAGTGGTGTCCAGACCAGAACGCGAAACTGCGGCAGTGTGGCGGCGGGGGGTGTGGGAGGAGCTTACCGGTATACCGAGTCCTCACTGCACTCCGCCAGGCGAGGAGCTTTTTATTTCTGTCTCTGTGGAGCAGACTTGACTGGTCGTGAAGGACTTGTCGCGAACACACAGCTACAATGAGTTTCTCTTCCATAGTACACGACTTCGCGGGTTTTTTCTGTGTCCCACAAACAATACGTCACATAGTTGCGCAATACCCGTCCCCTCGTTTCCGCGTCACATAGGGACTCTCCCCCTCTCTTCTCCCCCCGACTCTCCCTGATCAACCAATCAGGGAGAGTTGAACGGCGTTTGAACGTTTGAACGGCGAAATCATCAACATGTTCAAGGCGTGCTTTGGAGGCTGACGCGGGTTCACGTGCACGGAAAACGCTTTCCAGCACGCTCAACACGCACGTGACGTGACGCCCGACGCCAAGACGCGCCTGGAGGCGCGTCCCCCATTGACTTTGCATGTAAACTGGACGCTCCTGCAGTTGAAACGCTGTTAGGTGTGGACGTACCATAAGCCTATAGCAGCAGAACTAATGGACAACTCAGGAAACCCAAGCCAACCCTAACTATAGGATTTATCAAAAAGTAAAGTCTTAAGTCCAGTCTTCAAACTGGACAATGTGTCAGCCTCATGGACAGAAACTGGAAGTTGGTTCCACAAGAGAGGAGCCTGACAACTGAAAGATCTTCCTCTCATTCTGCTTCTGGAAACTCTAGGAACCACAAGTAAACCTGCAGTCTGAGAGAAAAGTGCTCTGTTAGGAAAATATGGAACAACAAGATATGTAATATAAGATGGAGCTAGGTTGTTGAGAGCTTTGTAGGTTAGAAGTAGGATTTTGAATTCTGGATTTGTCAGGGAGTCAGTGGAGAGAAACTAAAACTGGAGATATATGATCTCTCCCACTAACTCCAGTTAAGTCTCTGGCAGCAGCAATTTAGATCAACTGAAGACTTTTTAAAGAAGTATTTGGACACACAGATAATAAACCATTGTAAACAGTCCAGTCTAGACGTGACAAATGCATGAACCAGTTTTTCTGCATCATTTTTAGATAAGATGTTTCTAATTTTAGCAATATTACGCAGGTGGAAGAAAGCAGTTCTAGTAATGTTTTTAATGTGGGGGATAAAAGACATGTCCTGATCAAAACTAGCACCAAGATTTTTAACATTAGAGCTAAGGGTCATCCAGGTGTTTGTCTTTAAGACTTGCTTGTAGTCTAAGTAACTGATTGGATTCATTGGGTCTAATGGACTGAATTGTTTATCATCAGCATAACAATGAAAATGTATCCCATGCTGTTTAATAACTTTACCTAATCAGAGTCAGTTTCTTTACTGTTGTTCCACCACATGTGGTACATGTGGTGGAACGAAATTATGTACTGTACACAGGGTCCCAGTTACATTCAACAATAAAATGTAAAATAAAAACAGTAATAACATCTAAGATATGAACTAAGAAAAACATCAACTAAAAATACACTAAGCCCTAGTAGCATAAAAATATTACGTTGAACAGCAGCACAGAGAGTGGTGAAGGCTGCACAGAAGTCTGTTGGAGTCAGTCTCCCCACCATCACAGACATTTACACCTCCAGATGCAGGAAAAGAGCCACCTGCATCATGAAAGACCTCACTCACCCAGCACACTCACTCTTTGCCCCACTCCCCTCAGGACGGAGGTTGAGGAGCATCAAATGTAGAACCACTAGACTGAGGAACAGCTTCTACCCTGAGGCTGTTAGACTCATGAATAAATAAATAATAAGAATAATCACTGCAAAATATCACATCATGCTGATGCTGATCTGTTTTCTTGTTGCTGTGTTCATCTGTGACCATCTGCTCATAAAGACTCATGTTCGTGCTGCTGTTTATAATGATGTTTTTCTATTATACCATACCATACCATACCATTTTATTTATAAAGCACTTTAAACAGGAACAAGTCCACACAAAGTGCTGGACAAACAAACACGCAACAGGCAACACAGACAATGAGGTACAACACGAAAAACATAAAAACATTGCAGATCATAAATAAAACGATCCAATACAAATCAGCTGGCATTGAAAGCGATGGAGTAGTAGTGAGTTTTTAACCGGGATTTGAAAACCGAGAGGGAGGGGGCCTGTTTGATGAGCAGCGGTAACTCGTTCCAGAGTCTTGGGCCTGCTACAGAGAACGCCCTGTCACCCCTGCGCTTAAGGCGAGTTTCTGGAACTATTAAGAGTACCTGATCCTCTGACCTCAAAGCACGTGGAGGGACATATGGGTGTATCAGATCCGAGAGATAGGCGGGGGCGAGACTGTTCAGCGATTTGTAGACATACATGAGAATTTTGAATTGGATTCGAAGATGAACCGGTAGCCAGTGAAGGGAGGCCAAGACTGGTGTAATGTGCTCTCTTTTGCGTGTGCTGGTTAAAAATCGGGCAGCTGCGTTCTGAACCAGTTGTAATCGTGCAATGGTGGCTTGACTGACGCCAAACAGAAGTGAATTGCAGTAATCCAGCCTAGATGTAATGAATGCGTGAATCACTGTCTCCAGGTTGTTTTTTGATAATATGGGCTTCAGCTTAGACAGACGCCTCAGCTGGAAAAAACAGGATTTGACGATCATGTTTACATGACTGTTGAGTTTCATGGAAGGATCCATTATCACTCCCAGATTTGTGACTTTTTGTTTTTCGGACAGGGGTAGAGCAGACAGGTCAATGCAGTGGTTTGAGGTTGTGTCATTGGGAAGGAACAATATGGCTTCCGACTTCTTATCGTTGAAGCTTAAGAAATTTAAAGCCATCCAGTCCCTGATGTCAGCCAGGCAGTCGAGCAGAGGTTGAATAGAGCCTGTACCATTTTGTCTTAGGGGGAAGTAAATTTGACAGTCATCAGCGTAGAAGTGGAAGGGTATATTGTGTTTCCGGAAAATAGCACCGAGTGGCAGCAGGTATAAGGAGAACAAGAGAGGACCCAGGATGGACCCCTGCGGAACCCCCCATTTAAGAGCCGCCACTGCAGAAGTAAAATCGTTGATGGAAACACAAAAGGATCTGTCAGAGAGGTAGGATCTGAACCAGTTTAGGGCTGATCCTGAGATGCCCACCCACTGCTCCAACCTAGCAATGAGGATCTCATGGTCGATGGTGTCGAAAGCGGATGTGAGGTCCAATAGGACAAGCAGCACAGAGTCACCAGTATCTGTGGATAGGAAGATGTCGTTAAAAACCTTTATATTAGTATATAACCTATTATATTAGTGCTTAGTGTATTTTTAGTTGAAGTATTACAAGTTGATGTTTTTCTTAGTTATATCCTAGATGTTATTACTGTTTTTTTTTCTTCTTACATTTTGTTTTTGGATGTAACTGGGACCCTGTGTACATAATCTCATTTCATCACATGTACCACATGCGGTGCAAATGACAATAAAGACTCTCTGACTCTGACTCTGAGCATGAGTCTGTGTGAGCAGATGGTCACATATGAACACAGCAACATGAAACAGATCAGCAGCAACACGATGTGATATTTCACAGTGATTATCCTGGTTAGAGATTCATGAGTTTAACAGCCTCAGGGTAGAAGCTGTTCCTCAGTATAGTGGTTCTACACTTGATGCTCTTCAACCTCCTTCCTGAGGGAGCGGGGCAAAGAGTGTGTGTGCTGGGTGAGTGGGGTCCTTTTTGATGATAATAGAAGCATATATAAAATAAAGAGTATTGATCCAAGCACTGAGTCCTGAGGATCTCCATGACTTACTTTGGTGCATGAAGAAGATTTATTATTTACGATACATTTACAAACTGGAATCTATCAGATAGATACCATTTTAGAGCTGTTTCTGTAATCCCAACATCATATTCAAGCCTCTGTAGTAGAATATTATGATCAACGGTATCAAATGCAGCACTGAGGTCTAACAGGACCAGTATAGACACAAGTCCACTGTTTGAGGCCATGAGAATATCATTAGTGACTTTTACTAGTGCTGTTTCTGTGCTGTGATGACCCTGACTGAAACTCTTCAGATTATTTCTTTGTAGATGTTCACGCAACTGGCCTGCAACTATTTTCTACAGAATTTTTTAGATGAAAGTTAAATAAGATATACCTGTAGGTCTATAATTGGCCAGAATTTCTGAATCAAGATTAGGCTTCTTAAGTAAAGGTTTAAATACAGCAACCTTAAAGTGCTGTGGTACGTAACCATTGAACTCTATTTCTCCAACGTGACGTACAAAGAGCTATCTCCAACATGCAAGATATTAATTGGACCTATTTGATTCATGGGATCTAACTTCAAAATGTCTGAAATGTCCCTTTAGTAGTTTTATCTCGTCATCACCTTCATCTCAGACAGCGCAGGTCGAGTCTTCTTAACCCTAGGATGCATGAACGACCAATACCTACATTCTTCCATGAGTGGGGTCAAAAATGACCCCAATTAGAATCAATGTGTTTTTGCAATGAATTTAAATGATGTCTTTAATTTTGGTTAAAGGTAGTTATATTTATTATATTTGGGTCAACAAAAGACTGATTTGACATTTAATATGGTTATTCATAACTTTTTATAACATTTTTTCACATGAAATAACATCAAAAATCTTCAAAAATTATTGCTAGAATGTCCATCTCTCTGAAGGACAAAAAAGAGAATCAACAAACGACCAGAACATTGTACACTCACATGTGCCCACTGCCCACACAAACATCTTTTTCTCTATTCACTGTGCGCAGTTGTCACAAAATTTTTGCTTTTTGCTGTGACCATTGCACACTGTAGTACTGCATTTCCTGCACCAATTGGTGGCTTTGCAGTCTTTGTTTCTTGGACACATCTGGCAACTCTTTCTCTTCTGTTGGCCCTCTGTGCCTCTCTCCTGTTACTTGTTTGCAACTTTTGTCACTCCACATCTTCCATTTGCTTCAGTGATGTCAGTTGGTAGGTTCAGGGTACCTTGGGTTGTGTAGAAAACTTCCAAAGAGCACACACATTGGTACATTCCAGTTCTTCTCACTTCGTGCAAGAATGGTCACTCCAATGAAGGCCATGAGCTCCTCTTTGCTTAGATTTTTCCACTCTTTTCCTCTGCTTATTGTGACTTTTCTTCCCTCCATGTTTGTTCATGTCAACATCTCTTCTAATATACTATCCATCCATCCATTATCTTTTACCCGCTTCTTTCATTTTTGGGTCACGGGGGTCGCCGGTGCCCATGTCCAGCAATCACTGTGCGTGGGGCAGTGTACACACTGGACGGGTTGCAAGTCTATCACAGGGCCACATAGAGACAAACCACCATTCATTCTCTCACTCACACTTAGGGTCAATTTAGAGTTACCAATCAGCCAAACATGCATGTTTTTAGTCTGTGGGAGGAAACCGGAGTACCCGGAGGGAACCCACGCATGCACGGAGAGAACATGCAAACTCCACCCAGAAAGGCACGCAGATTTGAACCAGGGACCTGCTTGCTGAGAGGCAGCAGCTCTACCAGTTGCACCACCGTGCTACTCTTCTAATATACTATCAGTGATAAACAGCTTTCATGCATCTATTGGAGAGATGGTGCTAAACCCAGGTGCAGGCCCTGACCGACTTCTCAGTAAATTGTGGCTTGGTGTTAAAAGAGGCATACAGATTTTTAAGAGCATTAGTGGTTTCATTAGCAGACACCCTGACGTCCTGCTTTAACGCTCTCTCCTCCTCAGGCTTCTCTGTCCACCAGAGGTCATGTCGGCTGAGATCCTGCAGCGGCTCAGCACCTTGACGCTGAGTGTCAACCACCTGAGTCGACTCCCTCGCCTGTCAGGCCTCGTCTCGTCCTCCCTGCCGTTGCCCTGCCCCACCGTGCTCGCCTCCCAGGTCCCTGCACTATTCCAGGAGCCCTACATCCTGTCGGGCTACCGCCCCCTCCGGCAAGACTGGCGCTGCTACTTGCTCAGCCTCTTCCAGCGGCACAACGAATCCCTGAACGTGTGGACTCACCTGCTGGCAGCTCCGGTGCTGTTACTCCGCTGGTGGGCCAATGCAGGCGCCGTGGGGTACACCTTGGACGCAGCCTCTCTGCCTCTCAGCCTCTTCATGGTGTCCGCTCTCACATACCTGAGCCTGAGCGTGGCCGCCCACCTCCTGCAGTCTCACTCTGAGCGTGCACACTACTTCTTCTTCTTCATGGACTACGTGGGCGTGGCGGTGTATCAGTACGGCTGCTCGCTCGGCCATTACTTCTACACCTCTGAGCTGGCGTGGAGAGACAGCGTTGGGTTGGTGTTTCTACCCGGAGCTGCTTTCTTCGGGTGGCTCTCCTGCGCCGGCTGCTGCTTTGCCAAGTCCAAGTACGAGCGTCCGTATCCGCTGCAACGTAAAATCTGCCAGCTGATCCCCACCAGCCTCGCCTACATGCTGGACATCAGCCCTGTGGTGCACCACCTGCTCATCTCCTCATGTGCGCTGGAGGCATTCCACACCCTGCAGATCGCCTCGTTCCTGTTCGCTGCCTTCTTCTTCTCCTGCCCCATCCCTGAGTGCTTCTTTCCCGGACGCTGTGACTTTGTGGGTCAGGGTCACCAGGTGTTCCACCTGTTCCTGTCCTTGTGCACGCTGTTCCAACTGGAGGCCCTGTTCCAGGACTACGCCAGGCGGAGGGACACGGTGGTGGAGGTGTTTGGAGAGTGGCAGCTGTGGTGGGCCTGCGTGTCCTTCCCAGCACTGTTCGTGTGCTGCGTCCTGACAGCACTGGTCACAATGAGGCTCACCAACAGGAAGCTGCTGCAGAAACACAAGAAGCTGCTTTAAATGAACAGTTCAGATGATAAAGCTATTTAATGTGATTAATCATTGTTAGTTCTATGAGGAAATGTGGGTTTTAAAATACTTTAACAATAAAATGGATTAAAACTGTTTGTGTACAATTTATTAGATAATCTAAAACACAGAAGGCTTTGAATGAAATAAATAGTAAATGGTCTGTACATCTATAACACCGTTCTAACTTATCAAGATACTCGAAGCTCTTTACAACACAATCTGTGCCCTCATTTACCGCCACACACACACACACACACATTCATACTGCACTCTACTACACACATGTTCATACAGCACTCTACTACACACACATTCATACTGCACTTTACTACACACATGTTCATACAGCACTCTACTACACACATGTTCATACAGTACAGTACTCTACTACACACATGTTCATACAGCACTCTACTACACACATGTTCATACAGTACTCTACTACACACATATTCATACAGTACTCTACTACACACATATTCATACAGTACTCTACTACACACATATTCATACAGTACTCTACTACACACATATTCATACAGTACTCTACTACACACATGTTCATACAGCACTCTACTACACACATGTTCATACAGCACTCTACTACACACATGTTCATACAGTACTCTACTACACACACATTCATACAGTACTCTACTACACACATGTTTACACAGTACTCTACTACACACATATTCATACAGTACTCTACTACACACATATTCATACAGTCCTCTACTACACACATGTTCATACAGTACTCTACTACACACATATTCATACAGTACTCTACTATACACATATTCATACAGCACTCTACTACACACATGTACATACAGCACTCTACTACACACATATTCATACAGTACTCTACTAAACACATATTCATACATCACTCTACAGTAGAGTGATGTTTGAATTTGTGTGTAGTAGTCTCTACTACACACACATTCTTTCAGCACTCTACTATACACATATACATACTGCACTCTACTACACACATACATACTGCACTCTACTACACACACATTCATTCAGCACTCTACTACACAGACATTCTGTCAGCATTCTACTACACACATACATACTGCACTCTACTACACACACATTCATTCAGCACTCTACTACACACATACATACTGCACTCTACTACACACACATTCATTCAGCACTCTACTACACACATTCATACAGCACTCTACTACACACATACATACTGCACTCTACTACACACACGTAGTGGTTAAGGCTTTTGACTTGGGACCCGAAGGACGCGGGTTTGCGCCCCGGCCACTACACACCTTGGGGTGTCTATGAGTGCACATCTAATTCTCCAGCTCCCCGAGCGCTGACTACGGCTGCTCGCTGCACCACCTGGTGGTGGTTGGGTTAAAGGCAGAAGACCAATTTCGTCTGTCAAGTATGGGAAACATACACAGATGACAAATGTGACAAATTATTAATTATTATTATTCATTCAGCACTCTACTACACACATTCATACAGCACTCTACTACACACATTCATACAGCACTCTACTACACACATTCATACAGCACTCTACTACACACATATTCATACAGTACTCTACTACACACATATTCATACAGTACTCTACTACACACACATTCATACATCACTCTACAGTAGAGTGATGTTTGAATTTGTGTGTAGTAGTCTCTACTACACACACATTCATTCAGCACTCTACTACACACACATTCATTCAGCACTCTACTACACACATACATACTGCACTCTACTACACACACATTCATTCAGCACTCTACTACACACATACATACTGCACTCTACTACACACACATTCATTCAGCACTCTACTACACACATACATGCAGCACTCTACTACACACATGTTCATTCAGCACTCTACTACACACATGTTCATACAGTAACTACTACACACACATTCATACAGTACTCTACTACACACATGTTCATACAGTACTCTACTACACACACATTCATACAGTACTCTACTACACACATATTCATACAGCACTCTACTACACAGATGTACATACAGTACTCTACTACACACATATTCATACAGTACTCTACTAAACACATATTCATACATCACTCTACAGTAGAGTAATGTTTGAATTTGTGTGTGTAGTAGTCTCTACTACACACACATTCATTCAGCACTCTACTACACACATATACATACTGCACTCTACTACACACATACATACTGCACTCTACTACACACACATTCATTCAGCACTCTACTACATACACATTCTGTCAGCACTCTACTACACACATACATACTGCACTCTACTACACACACATTCATTCAGCACTCTACTACACACATATATACTGCACTCTACTACACACACATTCATTCAGCACTCTACTAAACACATTCATACAGCACTCTACTACACACATACATACTGCACTCTACTACACACACATTCATTCAGCACTTTACAACACACATTCATACAGCACACTACTACACACATTCATACAGCACTCTACTACACACATTCATACAGCACTCTACTACACACATTCATACAACACTCTACTACACACATATTCATACAGTACTCTACTACACACATATTCATACAGTACTCTACTACACACATATTCATACATCACTCTACAGTAGAGTGATGTTTGAATTTGTGTGTAGTAATCTCTATTACATACACATTCATTCAGAACTCTACTACACACACATTCATTCAGCACTCTACTACACGCATACATACAGCAATCTACTACACACACATTCATTCAGCACTCTACTACACACACATTCATTCAGCACTCTACTACACACATACATACTGCACTCTACTACACACACATTCATTCAGCACTCTACTACACACATACATACAGCACTCTACTACACACACATTCATTCAGCACTCTACTACACACACATCCATTCAGCACTCTACTACACACATACATACAGCACTCTACTACACACACATTCTGTCAGCACTCTACTACACACATACATACTGCACTCGACTACATACACATTCATTCAGCACTCTACTACACACATACATACTGCACGCTACTACACACACATTCATTCAGCACTCTATTACACACATTCATACAGCACTCTACTACACACATACATACTGCACTCTACTACACACATACATACTGCACTCTACTACATACATACATACTGCACTCTACTACACACTTACATACTGCACTCTACTACACACATTCATACATCACTCTACTACACACATACATACAACACTCTACTACACACATTCATTCAGCACTCTACTACACACATACATACTGCATTCTACTACACACATATTCATGCAGTACTCTACTACATACACATTCATTCAGCACTCTACTACACACATACATACTGCACTCCACTACACACACATTCATACAGTACTCTACTACACACATATTCATACAGCACTCTACTACACACATGTTCATACAGCACTCTACTACACACATGTTCATACAGTACTCTACTACACACACATTCATACAGTACTCTACTACACACATGTTCATACAGTACTGAAGAGAACATGAGGGAGACCCTATATTGTGTCTTTAAACACATATAGTGACACCCAGATGTAACTAAAGGATTTTAACAGGGGTCAGTATTAAGCTGACCTCTTTATCCTTAATTAATTTACTTATTCAGATTGAATAGTAATTTCACGGATTCTTTTCTTTTTCAGTTTACCCAATATTTCTGTGATCTTTATGATGGATAAATAAACAAGGCCATTAAGTGACAAAGACGTTAACTTAGTTGGTATGCCAGGCGACACTACCATTTATTTAAAATAAATCAACTAAATTAACACCATTACACTTGATTGACATGATTTCACTTTCTTTCAATTTAATACGTCAGCACACTTAAATTTAACACAACAGACTTCAATATTGGATGTTAAACATATTTAGTCTGAGGGCTCTTTAGCTTAAAATAGTTTCCAGCTTAGATTGAGAGAAAAAGATAGGAGGAAGATGGGAGATGGTTTAAAGGAAATTATCTTGAGCATGATACCAAAAGTGACACTTCCATCCGACTTCTGCTAAAATCCAGGTACGTTTGTAAACAGCTCTTTACCTTTCGACGAGTCTGATAAAGAAATGACACCAGCCTTCAGATGCGCAGAGTCCTTTAGTCCCAGCACGTCCAAAACTGGTTCTAGTTTACGTTTCAACGTCTCCTGGTTTCCGCTTGGTCATCAGAGAATATGTCAGCTCCTGGCCTCTGACTTCAAGATAAACTTATTCCAGGAAGGAATAAACAAAGTTTTGAGCTTACGCTCGTTCGAAGTGGATTCATAACAGCATGTTATACAATCCTTAGCTGAATGACTGTCCTTGGCGGGTGACAGGCATTCATTCAGCTCTTTGGGACGTCTTCATGTCTTTGAAGCTCCCAGAAACTCTGCCGTTCCAGCAACAGCTTAGAACTTAAAAAGGAAACAGAGAGGAGAGAAACTTGTCTCTTTTTCATTGGTCCACTTGTTATCACTATTCAAGGTGAAATTCAGCGCAGAGAAGGAAATTGTTTAGGAAAAGTATCTGAGTGAGAGACTTTCAGACGCTAGATGAGAGTTTTAGCTGAAACTCGACAAAAACAATTTCAGTGTAAGTCAGTTTGACATTTTAGCTGAACTTTGACACCTTTTCACTTGCAGAAATGACACATTGATGTTTCACATTTAAAGAATAACAGCATATAACATATATCATGAAAATGACAAAAGTTATTCTTTTGATCACATCAGCCTAAAATCAAAGACAGAAATAGTCTCTTTTGGTGACTATATTCTCAGATTACAACTAATGGAATGATTTTGTGGTAAATGTCTTGCTTTACTGAGAGGTCAGTAAAGGTCATCACTGGACAGTTCAAAAACCTTAGTTTGACCCTGGGTAGGTCCACTACAGTACTCTACTACACACATATTCATACAGTACTCTACTACACACATATTCATACAGCACTCTACTACACACATATACATACAGTACTCTACTACACACACATATTCATACAGTACTCTACTAAACACATATTCATACATCACTCTACAGTAGAGTGATGTTTGAATTTGTGTGTAGTAGTCTCTACTACACACACATTCATTCAGCACTCTACTACACACATACATACTGCACTCTACTACACACATACATACTGCACTCTACTACACACACATTCATTCAGCACTCTACTAGACACACATTCTGTCAGCACTCTACTACACACATACATACTGCACTCTACTACACAAACATTCATTCAGCACTCTACTACACACATACATACTGCACTCTACTACACACACATTCATTCAGCACTCTACTACACACATTCATACAGCACTCTACTACACACATTCATACAGCACTCTACTACACACATTCATACAACACTCTACTACATACATATTCATACAGTACTCTACTACACACATATTCATACAGTACTCTACTACACACATATTCATACATCACTCTACAGTGATGTTTGAATTTGTGTGTAGTAGTCTCTACTACACACACATTCATTCAGAACTCTACTACACTACACACACATTCATTCAGCACTCTACTACACGCATACATACTGCACTCTACTACACACACATTCATTCAGCACTCTACTACACACATACATACTGCACTCTACTACACACACATTCATTCAGCACTCTACTACACACATACATACAGCACTCTACTACACACACATTCATTCAGCACTCTACTACACACATACATACAGCACTCTACTACACACACATTCTGTCAGCACTCTACTACACACATACATACTGCACTCGACTACACACACATTCATTCAGCACTCTACTACACACATACATACTGCACTCTACTACACACACATTCATTCAGCACTCTACTACACACATTCATACAGCACTCTACTACACACATACATAGTGCACTCTACTACACACATACATACTGCACTCTACTACATACATACATACTACACTCTACTACACACCTACATACTGCACTCTACTACACACATTCATACATCACTCTACTACACACATACATACAGCACTCTACTACACACATTCATTCAGCACTCTACTACACACATATATACTGCACTCTACTACATACATATTCATTCAGTACTCTACTACATACACATTCATTCAGCACTCTACTACACACATACATACTGCACTCCACTACACACACATTCATACAGTACTCTACTACACACATATTCATACAGCACTCTACTACACACATGTTCATACAGCACTCTACTACACACATGTTCATACAGTACTCTACTACACACACATTCATACAGTACTCTACCACACACATGTTCATACAGTACTCTACTACACACATATTCATACAGTACTCTACTACACACATATTCATACAGCACTCTACTACACACATATATATATATATACAGTACTCTACTACACACATATTCATACATCCCTCTACAGTAGAGTGATGTTTGAATTTGTGTGTAGTCGTCTCTACTACACACACATTTATTCAGCACTCTACTACACACATATACATACTACACTCTACTACACACATACATACTGCACTCTACTACACACACATTCATTCAGCACTCTACTACACACACATTCTGTCAGCACTCTACTACACACATACATACTGCACTCTACTAAAACACACATTCATTCAGCACTCTACTACACACATTCATACAGCACTCTACTACACACATACATACTGCACTCTACTACACACACATTCATTCAGCACTCTACTACACACATTCATACAGCACTCTACTACACACATTCATACAGCACTCTACTACACACATTCATACAGCACTCTACTACTCACATATTCATACAGTACTCTACTACACACATATTCATACAGTACTCTACTACACACATACATACTACACTCTACTACACACATACATACTGCACTGTTCTGCATACATACATACTGTACTCTACTACACACCTACATACTGCACTCTACTACATACATTCATACATCACTCTACTACACACATACATACAGCACTCTACTACACACATACATACTGCACTCTACTACACACATATTCATTCAGTACTCTACTACACACACATTCATTCAGCACTCTACTACATACATACATACATACATACTGCCCTCCACTACACACACATTCATTCAGCACTCTACTACACACACATTCATATAGCACTCTACTACACACACATTCGTACAGCTTTCTACTACACACACGTTCATGCAACACTCTAATACACACACACACACATTCATACAGCTCTCTACTACACTTATTTTCATACAGCACTCAACACACACATTCATACATCACTCTACTACACACACATTCATACAGTACTCCAACACACACATTCATACAGCACTCCAACATACACATTCATACATTACTCTACTGCACACACATTCATACAGCGCCATACTACACACACATTCATACAGCTCTCTACTACACACACGTTCATACAGCACTCTACTACACACACATTCATACATCACTCTACTACACACACATTCACACATCACTCTACTACACACACATTCATACATCACTCTACTACACACACATTCATACATCACTCTACTACACACACATTCATACATCACTCTACTACACACACATTCATACATCACTCTACTACACACACATTCATACATCANACACACACACACACACACACACACACACACACACACACACACACACACATTCATACATCACTCTACTACACACACATTCATACAGCTCTCTACTACACATACTTTCATATAGCACTCCAATACACACACAGTGGCGGCTCCAGAGATAATTCTTCTGCAGGTGCTAAGGAGGGACTAAGCATTTTACTGAGGATGCTATGAAGCATCATTTGATCTTTCAGTTCTCAAGGTCAATGTGTGTCATTCACATCACATGTGGTACATAAGGTGGGACGAAACTATGGACAGGGTCCCAGTTACATCCAACAAAAATACAAATTGTAAAGAAAAACAGTAAAAAAGATCTGAGATATGAAATAAGAAATACACTAAACTAAAAATACACTAAGCACTACTAGTACGAAACAATGCACCAAACAATAGCAGCACAAACATGAGTCTGTGTGAGCAGATGAGGACGAGTGAACATAGCAACATGAAATAGAACATAAAACATAAAAAAAAATCGTATTAAAAAATTATTTTAAAAAATTGTATTATAAAAAATTACACTAAGAAGAAAGTTGTTGACCAGCAATGGATGACGAAGGGATTGAGAAATGCTTGTAAAAAGAAAAACTATTTGTACTCATGTTTCCTGAAATGTAGAACACGAGAAGCTGAAGATAGATATAAACAATATAAAAACAAATTAGTTGGGATTATAAGAAAACATAAGAAAGAATATTATAGTGACTTATTGAATAAAAGTAATGGAGACATGAAAGCTACATGGCGGGTAGTGAATAATGCTTTACAAAAAAATACAAATAAAACAAGCATTTCACAAACCTTTACAATGGATAACAAGAAAGTATACGATGAAAATGTAATTGCAAATGGATTTAATCATTACTTTGTTGACGTTGGAACCAACCTTGCTGCAACGATACCTAAGGTGAATAAGGATGTGAACTATTTAATTGATGATTACCCTGAAAGTAGTGTAACGACCCTGTGTTTGGTTCTGCTTTGGGTCCAAGTGTTTCTGTGTTCTGTTGAGTTGTTGTGATTCTGTTGACCCCCGCCCTCATGTGTTGGACTGGTCGTGGGGGTAGGGGAGGGGTAGGAGCAGGGAGGAGGGACCGGGAACAGAGAGACGAAGAAGAGGAGTCCGAGAGTGTGTTGTTGTTAGCAGGCAGCTAGCAGTGTGTTCGCTCGCGTGTGTACCGCGTTTTCGGTTGAGGCGTGAGCTGCAGCCTCGGTAATAGCAGCTCGTCCCTGTTTCTAAATAAACCCCGTTTGGCTGGACTCCGTCTGCAGTGTTGGCGTCATCACATTGGTGTCAGAAGTAAACCAACGCTACCGAGCCGAGTGAGTACTACTGGCTCGTTGCCTCCACCCGCGACATCAGCGTCATTCATTCAACCTTTACCGTCATGGACGGAGCGTTCTCCCGAGTGAAGCTTAAAGCGGAGGGAGAAGAGGAAGAGGAGGCCCGGAGAGAGGAGTTCGCTAAAATAACTCAGGTGAAAGCTGCTCTGCGCAGCTCTGCAGCGAGCATGGCTGCCAAAGCAGGACTGAGTACCGGCTGGGGGGCGGGTCCGTCGACGCCATTTTCTCCAAGCGCGCCAAAATACTCACATGGCGGCAGCCATGACAGTTACGACAGCGTCGTCCAAAACGTCACCGTCCCGTTGAAGACGCCCAAGTACTCTGGTAGGTCCAGCTGGGAGGCCTTCCATGCACAGTTTGAGCTGCTGGCTCATGCAGGGAGGTGGACAGTGGAGCATAAAGCCCTGCAGCTGGCTCTCTGTCTACAAGATGATGCACTGGACTGCCTGTTGCTGCTAGGCTCAGAGGACAGAAAAGACTATGATGCACTAGTTGGAGCTTTAAAGAGGCGGTTTGGACAATGTGTGCAACCAGACATTTTTAAAAATAAACTCAGCAACAGGAGCAGGTTGCCGGGTGAACCCCTGCGTGTTTTGGCTAATGACATTGAGAGCCTCACACGCAGAGCCTATTCACACATGCAGTCAGGGGTTCAGAATGAACTAGCAAAAGATCAGTTCATCAGAGCCCTGGCACCACCGGAGCTGCGTGTGCAGGTTCAGCTGATGCACCCCCGATCCCTGCAAGACGCATTGGACTTAGCAGTGGAGAGAGAGTGTTTGCTGGGAGTAGCAGCGGGAAACGACCTGAGAGGACAACCACCGGCATGCAGATCTGCGGAGGGGGCAGAGCTGAACCAGGAGAAACCTGCTTGGGTCTCGGAGCTGACAGAAATGATCCGAGCAGTGGCGCTACAGTTGACGCGGGACTCCTCCGCACCCCCAGCTGTTTGTTGGGGCTGTGGCCAACCGGGACACCTCCTGAGGCAGTGTCCTAAAACAGTCAGGACGCAGGGAAACGACACGGGGTCTGCGGGAGGGAGGAATCGCAGATCCCTACTGTAGCCTTCACACCTTCAACGCCAGCGGGCAGGGCCCAAAAGCTCAAACAGGGGGCCCTAGCCCAGAATTCCTTTGAAACAGACTCAGCCCCAGACCAAGCAACCAGGGTTGTGGTGGTTGGACGCACATGTGTTGGGGACTTTTGTTATGTCCCAGTCTCTGTGGAAGGGATCCCATGCACAGCCCTGATTGACACTGGCTCCACGGTAACGCTAGTGAGGCCTGATGTAGTACCAGACTGGACTCGGATCCAACCCACCACAGTGCAGCTGCGCACAGTCACAGGGGACATGGCACCTATGAAGGGGAGGGGGACAATGACTGTTAATGTGGGTGGCCGATCTATCACCCACCCTGTGTGGGTAGCAGATGTGCAGGACATGTGCATATTGGGGCTGGACTTTTTAAGGGCTGCGGGGTGCCAGTTGGATTTAGGTGTGGGGACATGGAGTTTTAAGGAGGGCCCTCTCATTCCACTGTTACCCACAGCTCCTGATCACGCTCTTATGGGTCCTGTGGCCCGCTACACGGAACCTCAGGTCGCAGCTGTCAAGCACACCTCCCCTCAGCCCAGCCAGATTGCTGCCACCATGGCCCCCGCACCTGCGAGTCCTATGCCCCCAGTGTGGGTGCCCCAGAAGAACCGAGACTATGTGTGGACTGAACAGTGCCAGGGAGCGTCTGGCCGTCTGCGGCAAACTCTGACTGAGTCCCCAGTCCTCGCTCCTGCAGACCCCTCCCTCCCTTTCATCCTCGAGATGGATGCTAATGGCGTGGGGGCCCGATCCCAGCAGAGTGACTCGGTAATCTGCAGAGGGTTGCAGGTGGTCGGCACAGACAGCTGGAGGCACCAACAGGAACAGGACCCCGATATCCAGCCTATGTTGCAGTGGGTGGAGAGACAACTGAAGCCACCGTGGGAGGAGGTTTCTGGGCTCTCGCGGGCAACTAAAAGGTTGTGGTCCAAGTTTGAGGCTCTGCGTCTGGAAGACGGGGTGCTACAGAGGTCATGGAAGGACCCCTCCACGGGTGAGGAGCGGTGGCAGACTGTAGTCCCAAAAGGCCTGAAAGACGTAGTCCTGCAGGGCGTGCATGGAGCGTCTGGGTCTGGACATTTTGGCGTTACAAAGACTCTACGCCGCCTCCGACAGGGGTTTTACTGGGGCCAGTACAGGAGGGATGTGGAGGACTTCTGCCGCCGTTGTGACTTCTGTACAGCACGGAAGGGGCCGACAGGTCAGTCTCACGCCCGCCTACAACAGTTTGTTTTAGGAGCCCCGATGGAGCGAGTGGCCGTGGACATCATGGGCCCCCTACCACGCTCAGACAGCTTAGAGACAGCCCATGCAATTGCCCTGAGGCAACAGGAGCAAGCGGGCATGCGCCAGAAACTGAACTATGATGTAAGAGCGATGGGCCGACACTTTACTCCAGGAGAGCTGGTCTGGGTGCACAACCCTCGTAGGAAGAAGGGACGGTGCCCGAGACTGGTCAGTCAGTGGGTGGGTCCCTGCAGAGTGTTGGAGCGCCTGGGGGAGGTGGTCTACAGAGTGCAGATGCCCCAAAACAGGAGAAGAGTAGCTCTGCACAGGGACAGGTTGGCCCCCTATCAAGGCAGGTATGCACCGCAGCCCCCAGAAGGCCAATGGTCGGGGTCTCGGGTGTGTCCGCCAACGTCCCCAGAAGTTTTATCACTGCCGTCGAACGAGGTCCCAGCCGCAGAGTCGGGAGCGCTCTGCTGGGAGCTCGCCCACAACAGACGAGGAGAGCCACAAGACGGTTTGATGACTTTTTTTGTTCCCTCGTGGGCGAGGGACTCTGTAGTGGGGGGGTAGTGTAACAACCCTGTGTTTGGTTCTGCTTTGGGTCCAAGTGTTTCTGTGTTCTGTTGAGTTGTTGTGATTCTGTTGACCCCCGCCCTCATGTGTTGGACTGGTCGTGGGGGTAGGGGAGGGGTAGGAGCAGGGAGGAGGGACCGGGAACAGAGAGACGAAGAAGAGGAGTCCGAGAGTGTGTTGTTGTTAGCAGGCAGCTAGCAGTGTGTTCGCTCGCGTGTGTACCGCGTTTTCGGTTGAGGCGTGAGCTGCAGCCTTGGTAATAGCAGCTCGTCCCTGTTTCTAAATAAACCCCGTTTGGCTGGACTTCGTCTGCAGTGTTGGCGTCATTACAGTATGTTCATTCATTCATTCATTCAACCTTTATTTAGTCAGGTAAGTCTTATTGAGCTTCGAGGGCTCATTTACGAAAGCGACCTGCTACAAACTAAAGAATGATGAACAGCAATGGTACAAGTACATTAAACAATAGACAAAAGAAAAAGTAGCAAAAACTAGCAAACATTATAAGGTAGATGTACAAAATCAAAAACAGGAACAAATCAGCATTGGTTTTTGCCAGGATTCCAACAGATTCTGAAAATCATTTAGAGAGGTCAGGGCCGAGAGCTTCAGATCTTTTTGTAAGATATTCCAGGAAGCAGGAGCAGAGTAGGAGAAGGCCCTTTTTCCAAGTTCAGTCCTCACTGACGGAACACTGCAGGTAATCATGTCCTGAGAGCGCACACTGTAGCTGCACTCACGCAAAGACATGTAGGAGGAGATGTATGAGGGCAGCAGACCAAGAAGTGATTTAAAGATGAAGATGTACCAGTGGAAGAGTCTGCGTGAGGTTAATGATGTCCAGTTAACCAGTGAATACAGGGTGCAGTGGTGGGTACGATAATCACAACCAGTTATGAATCTTAGTGCACCATGATAGACAACATCCAACATCCGCAGGGTGCTTGTAGGAGCATTCATGTAGAGAATGTCACCGTAATCAATGGAGGGAAGGAAAGTCACAGATACAAGGCGTATCCTAGCATTCAGTGTTAGACATGATTTATTTCTGAAAAAGAAACCCAGTTTAACTTTCAGTTTCTTCACTAGGTTTTCCACGTGGAGTTTAAAAGAGAGATGTGAATCGACCAGGATACCCAAATATTTATATGAGTCAACAAACTCAATAGGGACACCATTTGATGATAAAATCAGAGGAAGATCTGCTGGGACCGACTTCCTACTTGAAAAAAACATCCCTTTTGTTTTATCAGCATTTAGGACAAGTTTGAGATGGAACAAATCTGACTGGATGATGTCAAAAGCGGATTGCAGTAAATGGAAAGCCTTAGCTACTGTTTTAGCTTGGCAATAAACAACTGCATGGAACTGATAAATATGAAATAATGAATGTCATTAATACATTTTTGGACAAAAGATCAAAGGATTATATGGATATGGATATGATGTTTGTAAAGCACATACTGGGTCATGTAATCGAACCATTTACTGTACATACATATGCAATTTATCATTTACAAAAGGAGTATTTCCTGACAGAATGAAGGTGGCCAAGGTGATACCTCTGTTCAAAGGAGGTGACAAATGTGAGTTCAATAATTATCGACCGATATCCTTGTTACCACAGTTTTCTAAAATATTGGAGAAATTATTTAGTAACAGATTAGACCAATTTATTGAAAAACAAAATATTTTAACCAATAGCCAATATGGTTTCAGAGCAAAAAATTCAACATCCATGGCGCTTGTGGACTTTATTGAACAAGTAACAACAGCTGTGGACCAAAAACAGTATTGTGTGAGTGTGTTTGTTGACTTAAAAAAGGCGTTTGATACGGTCGATCATAACATTCTTTTTGAGAAATTGTATAAATATGGTATCAGAGGATTGACTCTGAAGTGGGTGTGCAGTTACTTAAATAACAGGAAACAATTTGTGCAGATAAATGATATAAGATCGGATTACAGCAAAATTACATGTGGAGTTCCTCAAGGATCTGTAATTGGTCCAAAGTTGTTCATCCTGTATGTAAATGATTTGGTTAAGGCGTCTAGTCTCCTTAAATGTGTTCTTTTTGCAGATGACACAACTTTTTTGTTCTGGTATGAATATTGAACAGTTATTGAAATTAATGATGATTGAGTTTAATAAAATTTTAAATTGGTTTAGACTCAACAAAGTATCGTTAAACTTGGATAAGACTAATTATATGATATTTAGCAATAAAAATAAAAATATTGATGTTTCATTCAAGATTGACAATTCAGAAATCTGTAGAGTATATGAGGCGAAGTTTTTGGGTGTCATCATTGATGATAAATTATCATGGAAGCAACACATAAATTCAGTTAAAACGAAAATATCGAAATCTGTTGCAATTTTTTATAGAGTCAGGTATCTTCTGAATGATAAAGCTTTGTGTTTGTTGTACAATACAATTGTTGTGACACATTTAATTTACTGTATTAATGTTTGGGGAAAAGCATGTAAATCAATTACAAAGCCCATTTTTATATTGCAGAAGAGAGTTATAAGAATTATCAAGGGTAAACATTATTGTCATCCATCTAATATATTATTTTGTGAATTGAAGTTTTTGAAGTTCCCTGATTTAGTGGATTATAACATCTTGTCATTTATGTATAGAGCGCATCATAATGCATTGCCTTCTAATATCCAAAATAATTATGTGAAAAGATCCAGTAATTATAATCTTAAGGGGAAAGATGTTTTTCTTAAACCGCAATTCAGAACCAGTTTGAAGGGAAGATCTACCATAATTCAAGGTGTTAGACTGTGGAACGATTTAGAGTTAGCTGTTAAGGAAGCTAAATCAATCTCAATATTTAAGAAACTGGTAAAAGTCCATATGCTAAAAAAAATATGTGAATGTATTTCATGAAAAGTGTTAGATATTTGAAATATTGCTTGTGTTATTTACTTGTTTTGACAAATTTTTTGAATATGTTTATTTGAATGGTTTATTGGATAACTAAGGAGCAGATATTATAAGATTTTTTTCTTCATCTGCTGCCTTTCATTTTATATATACTATGTTTTGTAGTTAAATCTATGTTATTTGTTATGTTATGTATTTTAATTTTGTTATGAAATGAATAAAGACCTAAAAAAAATAAAAATAGATCAGCAGCATGAGATCAGCAGCACATAACCAAATTGTATTACAGTGATTTGTTTTCACAGTGATATTTCAGACTAGGGGTTCATGAGTCTAACAACCTCGGGGTAGAAGCATGTAGCCATAAAGAAGGGTGAGATGGAGGAAGAAGGGTGACACCTTTTCCATCTCAGCCCCACTACATTTGTTTTGTTTATTTTTCATTCATTAAAGTTTGGCACCCACTGGTCAGTTTACTGACCAACAACAATCAATATATTCTACAAAGTACTTCAGTGACTGATTCTGATTAGTAAAGGGTGAATATGTTATTACAGGGAGTTCTATACCAGAACAAATGAATAATCATCCAAATAAAGTTGTCTTTTGTTTTATTACAAAAATAATCAAACAAAAAATCAACAACAATAACAAACAAGCAATAATAATAAATCAGTCAAGGCTTAATTCTCTTGTCTAAGGCAAAATGAACTCTTTGAGCAGGAATTATTTCAGTTTTATACGCGCATGAATTTAGATGCAGTGAGGCTATTTTAATAAAGTTTATTTTGGATTTTGGTTAAAAGTATTTATTTAATGTGACCAGATAAGTCATTTATTATCACTGCAAGCCAGGAAATGATTTATCAAGTTGTATTAGCTAAAAATGGCATAACCAGAGGCATCATGTCACCAGTTTCTGCTCCTTACTGGGTCAGTGTTGAGAGCATCACTCATCTTTGTGGGCTTCAGCTGGTGGATCAGATTGTTTTGTTTTTTTAAACTCTATATAATCACTGACTTTTTTTATTTATTAGTTGTGTTTTGCGAGGAAAATATCACAACAACCACATCTTAAAGAATATTAACTCAGATGAAAAAGAAAATAATCTGATATTTTCTTGGGGGTGCTAAGGGGGTGCTGTGACTTTTCCAGGGGGGGCTATAGCACACCCTAGCTCCCCCTGGAGCCGCCTCTGTACACACACATTCATACATCACTCTACTACACACACATTCATACTGCACTCCAACATACACATTCATACAGCACTCTACTATACACACATTTATACATCTATGTATTTATTGCTACCTAAACCAAATACATGGTTAGATGCAAAGGATGGAATTATTACTATGAAAACTACATTGAAGTGCTTGATTTGGAGCTCCTCTTGAAGATTTGGAAAAGCCCAAACAAACAAAAATTCTTCACAATGAAGCTTTGGTGAGTGTGGTGTGATTTGTGTGAAGTGACTTCATGAGATTCTGGGGTTGGGGTCCAGGTGGAGGTGTTTTAAGTATCTAGGGGTTTGGTTCACGAATGAGGGAAAAATGGAGTGTGAGATCGATAGGCGGATAGGTGCAGCGTCCGCTGTTAAGCGGGCGCTGTACCGGTCTGTCGCGGTGAAGAGAGAGCTGAGTCAAAAGGCAAAGCTCTCAATTTACCGATTGATCTACATTCCTACACTCATCCATGGTCATGAGCTTTGGGTTGTGACCGAAAGAACAAGATCTCGGAAACAGGCAGCCGAAATGAGTTTTCTCCGCAGGGTGTCTGGACTCTCCCTTAGAGATAGGGTGAGAAGCTCAGTCATCCGGGAGGGACTCGGAGTAGAGCCGCTGCTTCTCCACATCGAGAGGAGCCAGTTGAGGTGGCTCGGGCATCTGGTTAGGATGCCTCCTGGACGCCTCCCTGGTGAGGTGTTCCGGGCATGTCCCACCGGGAGGAGGCCCAGAGGAAGACCCAGGACACGCTGGAGGGACTATGTTTCTCGGCTGGCCTGGGAACGCCTTGGGATTCCCCCAGAGGAGCTGCTCCAAATGGCTGGGGAGAGAGAAGTCAGTTACGTGAACATCTACAAATAAATAATCTGTTTGAAGAGTTTCAGTCAGTGTTTAGAGCACATTATAGCACAGAAACAGCACCGATGAAAGTTACTAATGATATTCTCATGGCCTCGGACAATGGACTTGTGTCTACACTGGTCCTGTTAGACCTCAGTGCTGCATTTGATACAGTTGATCACAATATTTTACTACAGAGACTTGAATATAATACAGTATTGGAATTACAGGAATGGCTCTAAATTGGTTTAAATCATTTTTATCTGATAGATTCCAATTTGTAAATGTAAATAATGAATCTTCATCATACACCAAAGTTAGTCATGGAGTTTCTCAAGGTTCAGTGCTTGGACCAATACACTTTACATGCTTCCATTATGTAAAGTAATTAAACAGCTATAATAAATAAATAAGTATAAATAAATTTTCATTGTTATTCTGATGGTACACAATTTGTCCATGAAACATAATGAATCCAATCAGCTTAGACTACAAGCATGTCTTAAAGACATAAAAACCTGGATTACCCTAAATTTTCTGCTTTTGAACAAGACTGATGTTTTTGTTTTTGGACCTGAGTATTTTAGGAATAATTTATTCAGTCTTTTGCCCTCCTTGGCTGGCATTAATCTGGCCTCCAGTTCTAATGTTAAAAATCTTGGTGTTATTTTTGATCAGGACATGTCTTTTATCCCCCACATTAAAAAAATTACTAGAACCGCCTTCTTCCACCCGTGTAAAATTAATAAAATTAGAAACATCTTATTTAAAAATTATGCAGAAAAACTGGTTCATGCATTTTTCACGTCTAGACTAGACTACAGTATTGCAATGGTTTATTATCTGGGTGTCCAAATACTTCTTTTAAATGTCTTCAGTTGATCCAAAATTCTGCTGCCAGAGTCTTAACTGGAGTTAGTATGAGATCACATCTCTCCAGTTGTTGTTTCTCTTCACTGGCTCCCTGTCAAATCCAGAATAGAATTCAAAATCTTACTTCTAAAGGCCCCGGCAGAGCTCTGCGTAAGGCAGTACGCCGCTGTATGCCGTACGTACGCAGAGGCACAAGCTTAGCCCCGCAGGGCACGAACGCGCAAAGCTAAAATTTTACGACCGCTTACGCGTGCGCGTTGTCTCACAATAAACAGTCCGGCGCCGGACTGTTTTGTATGAGACACAAATGTATTAAATTCCTCTTCTTCATCCCTGATCTGGACTTTTCTTTTGTTTTTTTTGCCAAAAGTCAAGTGATCGCATCGCTTCCTCCTCCGATGAGAAGGAAATGAATGAATTTGTCACGAGCGAACTAAACTCATGTCCAACGTGGCTGCGCAAGGTTCTAAATATTTCCTGGTGTTCTGGTGTGCTGGACCAACGCTCCCTGTTTTTATTTTATTTTTTAGAACTTTTTATTAACATATAAACACAGAAAACCGCTGCGCAGCCCGTGCCTTTTTTCCCCACCCGACCTGTCAATCAATTCAGTAGGCGTGTCAGCAAATGACCAATCAGCGACCTCAGTTTGTCCCGTAGGTAAACGCTCTGCGCGCAGCTGCTCAAATTACGACAAGAATTTGGAGCAAAAACGCGGCCATTTAACGCGAGAACGAACGTAGAGCTGTGCTTGTGAACGCGTGCGCACAGAACACACGCGTAGAGCGGCGTACAGGCCGTACGCAGAGCTCTGCCGGGGCCTTAACCCAGTCTCTACAGTTTCCAAAAGCAGAATGGGAGGCAGAGCCTTCAGTTATCAGGCTCCTCTCTTGTTGAACCAACTTCCAGTTTCTGTTGGTGAAGCTGAAACATTGTCCAGTTTTAAGACTGGGCTTAAGACTTTCTTTTTTGATAAATCCTTTAGTTAGAGTTGTCTTGTCATGCTGTCATAAGCTTTGACTACTAGAGGACAAGTTGACCTCATTTCCTTAAATTAATTACTAAAATTGAGTTTTCATTTGATACTATTTTTATCTTAACATGTGATTCTTGGCCTGCCATTGTGTATCTGTTCCTCTCAAACCCAGCTGGTCGAAGCAGATGGCCGCTTGTCCTGAGCCTGGTTCTGCTAAAGGTTTCTTCCTCATGAGTGAGTTTTTCCTTTCCACTGTCGCCTTCAAGATGAGAGTTCTGTGATGGAGTTAAATTCAAATCAGTTTGCTCCTCATATAAATAATGTTCAATTATTATTTTATATATGAATGTTTCTGTTTAGTGCCCTGAGACGACTTTGGTTGGGACTTGGCGCTATATAAATAAATTGAATTGAAATTGAACTACACTACAACGTAAATGGAATTATCATAAAACAAGAGATTTTAGTGAAAAACGGTGAGAAACCCCAGTCCTGTTTGGAGCCCAGACAGGCGTCACAGTGGAAACATTACTATTTAACTGGGTAGTTTTGTCAATTTTTAAAAATTTGTAATGCTATGTTTAACTCAGGAGTGTGCATGTTCTCTCCGGTTTCCTCCCAAAGATCAAAAACATGCATATTAGACTGATTGGTAACTCTAAATTGTCCACAGGTGAGAGTGAGAGAATGAATGGTTGGTGAAGATTCTCAGTCGTCCAGGACATGATAAAATCAGAACAAGCGCTCAATACAAAAACAACTGGACTGGTTGTTTGTCTCATTTGTCTCAGAAGCCAGTTTGCCACTGATAAATGTGACTCCACTTGGTTCTCATCTCATCGGTTGTTCTCTGATGGAGGTGATTTGTCATGGTCATCTGTTTCCCCACTCTGTGGGTGGTATCATAACAGGTCATTGCGTTCCAGCCTCTCCACCTGTTTTGGCCCTAATCCCCCTACACCCAGACTTCAGTTCCTTTAGTTTATCTGCTCATCAGTCCGGGTGTAGCCATGCAGCTCCACCATCTCTGATATCTATCTGTAAATATGTTCATTTCTGGTGGTGCCGTCCAACTCAAGCAGAATCCTAACATCAGTCAATAAAGTTAGGAAGGTCTGGTCCACGGCACTATCTTTGGAGTGTCCATACTAGAAACCAACAAAACCAACAAAGACTGAACACGATCAAAGAGGAAGTGGAGGTTCAGATGGAGTTTGCAGTTTTGCTGCCTGGGCGGGTCATCCAGTGACGTAGCTCCACTGAACAATCAATGGCTGCTATCTGCTTATGTCAAAATCGTCACTTCGAAGCAGTTCGCTTGGAACCACGAACAAGGTGGTCCCTTAAACCAGACTGAGAGGGGTGGTACCAGCAGTGGGGAGGCCCTTACCTGCTGCCGTGTGGATTTGACAAGAGTTGAGACTGTGGCAAAGCACCATTTGTGTCCCTGTGATGGGCTGGCGACCTGTCCAGGCATCCCCCGCTTCTCCCACATTGATGGCTTGATATGGACACCAGTGACCCCCACGACCCAAAAAGAAAAAAGTGTGTAAAGATGATGGATGGATGTTTAAATTTTATGATGATTTGCTCTGTTTCTTTATCCGTGGGTCTTCACTGGTCCAGCTTTGGCATCCCCCATCAGCCGTTAATGAAGAGTCCCGACCCAAATCCAGGAACATTTTCAACTCTTCAAATTTACTGAATGAAAAGTAAAATAACATAAAATAAGAATAGCAAACAACCATCAGGGTGCTAACGATCCATCGTTAGGCTGATGGTCCTCCTTGATCATGTGAGCAGCTGGTTTCGGCTGTCATCAGCCAACTGGTTGATCCACTGTGAGAGGGTGCTATTTATAAGACTGAGCTGAATACAGCATCTCAGACTGAGGAAGTCTTTCGGACGAAAGACGAAACGTTTCTACATTTTTTTTCCTTTGTTTTGTTTTGCTTTTTGAATGTCCAGAGGACCAGACTTAAAGCTTTTTTAGATAAAATAAGAATGTCACAGGATGTCAAAACGAACATTACATGCTAATGCTAAACTCTTGTGTGAGTGCAGTTACAGCGTGCGCTCTCAGGACTTGATTACCTGCAGTGTTCCGTCAGTGAGGACTGAACTTGGAAAAATGACCTTCTCCTACTCCGCTCCTGCTTCATGGAATATCTTACAAAAATAACTGAAGCTCTCGGCCTTGACTTCTCTAAATGGTTTTCAGAATCTGTTGGAATCCTGGCAAAAACCAATGCAGACATGTTCCTGTTTTTGATTTTATACATCTATCTTATAATGTTTTGCTAGTTTTTGATACTTTGTTTAAAAAAAATCTGTATTTCTCTCTTATGTTTGTCTATTGTTGATTGTTTAAGGAACTTCTACCATTGCTGTTGTCATCATTCTTTAGTTTGTAGCAGGTCGCTCTTGTAAATGAGTCCTTGAGGCTCAATGAGATTTACCTGACTAAATAAAGGTTGAATGAATGAATAAACCAAAACAACCAGCAAATGGAGACGCTAGAGGAAATACTGTATTCTCTTTCATGCTCAGTTAGCTAACTTTTACATAAAATCGTTTCCACTTCAATAACTCCACCTTTCTTGAACTGACTCAACAGTGCTTTTATTGTGGTGGGAAAATTGTTTAACAATGACTAAAAACACATGAAATAATATATTCTAACCAAGAATGTCTATGATTTTATTCAAAGCTTTGATGGTAGTGGCACGTAGAAGGTTGTCGGCTCTAATTCTGTCCTGGGACCTTTCTCAGTGGAGTTTGCATGGTCTCTTTGTGCATGTGTGGGTTTTCTTTTATAATCTAAAGTCAGATTATAGGGCTATTAGGGCCAGAACTGGCAGAGTGGCCTGAACACAATGACCAGTTATGATCCCACCCACAGAACAGGGAAACTGGTCAGCCTCCACTGTAGTGGTGACTCACAAACACCTGAGAAGAACTGAGAAGATGTGAGCTGATTGGAGTCCCAATGGTCAATGGAGCACCCAAACTGGAAGAGTGGCTCCAACAGATCCCAGGAAGCTCCAGTCAGGCATCAGAGCAGCTAAGATGAATT